>JBBMOL010000473.1:0-247495 GCA_037954665.1 Laguncularia racemosa | reverse complement strand
TATACAAGTATTATGTCATGATTGATAGAATTCAAATCAAGGAACAGGGTGGAATGAGCATAGAGATCAAGTGATTAAGGGTTCAATTGATGGAATTTGAAAATTAAGTTCACTAATATGTTTAATGCATTAAGGAATTACAAATTTTAGAGTCCAATTAGAATTAAGAACATAAACATTAGACTTAGGAATGAATTGAGAAAAAGAAAATAGGATTTGTGAAGAATGGCATGGTACATGGTCAATGTATGCTCGTGTACTTGCTTGTGTAAAAACACCCATTATGTACAAAAAGGTACATGGATGAATGACATGCCGGTGTACTTGGACATGTTGAAATATGGAAATCTATAGAAAGGTACATGGCCACTCTACATGACCATGTACTTAGGCATGCTAAAAAGAGAAAATCCATAGAAAGATGCATAACCTGATGCAGACCCGCCAATCTATGATGAAACCTGACAATTTAGATTCAATAATCCCCACAACCTGTTGATCTATCAAGAACAATGGAAACCATGACTATTGTCTATAGACAAGACAAGAACCTTGGTATAAGTATTAATGCCACAATTGATTATGGAAGGATCGATTGATAAGTTTGAGTAAACGCTACTGATTCAAAACCTAATAAGTTCAATAGTTCTTTGAAGAACCAAAGAGAAATCCTCTCTCAAATTTGTGAGTAAAACTTTCTTGATTGTTTATTGTCTTTACAATGAGTGCATGGCGACTATTTATAGTCCCCTAAAAAAATGAGTAAATAGAACGACACAAAATCCCTAACTTGAATAAAAGAAAAACAATTTACGCCGATGGTCTAAAATATTACAAAGTTGGCACTAAAGCCGGTGGCTTTGAACTCAACTCAAGCCAACCTATCTTATTTGCATCTATGTTAGCCACTTAGGCTGGCGACCTTCTTTGCACCCCGGCCATTTAGGCCAGTGGCTTACACCACCAAGGTCGGTGGGTTTCCTTAGATTTAAGCTATTGGCCTTAAGTTTCTTCCTCTACTTCCACCTTTGCGCTTCATACTTTAAGTAGGTTCACAATCCTTAATTACTCTTGACCTAAATGTGTGTGATTTTCCTCTTCTTGTATTAATTTGATTAATCCATTAAGTGCTTCTTTAAGTCTCTTAGCTTTAGCTTATGTCAATGGTCCAACTGGCACTTTAAGTGGATCCACACTCCTTAGAACAATCCTCCTAGTTTGATCTTTGTCATTCCCCTCCTCTTGAAAAGGATTTGTCCTCAAATCATCACCTCCATCATAAGGACTTAAATCAGTAACATTAAAAGTAGAACTTACTTGATACTTACCTGGTAATTCCAGTTTGTAAGCATTGTCATTGATGTGCTCGAGGACATGGAATGGACCATCGCCTCTTAGAAGCAACTTTGATCATCTTTTCTTTGGAAATCTTTCTTTAAGCATATGCAACCGGATCGAATCTCTTAGTTCAAAACAACTTGATGTCACCCCTTGTTGGCTTACTTTGCATATTAGTCAGTTTATCTCTCAATGTTGATCCTTGCTTTCTGATGGGTGTCGAATCTAACAAAAATAAAACCTACTCCTAGACAATTATATGATTTGCATATAGTGGTGAGTAGGGTCGAATCCACAGAGATTGGTAAAGATATTTCTATTTAAAGAGTATAAAGAGAAAAAGAAAAATTGGGGGGGTGGGGGGGGGGGGGGGGGGTTTGTTTGTGAATCAAATAAAGTAGAACAAAGTAAGAAAATCAGATATTGATAAAAGCCTAGCCAAAGGAATCAAGATAGTTTAATTCTAGGAATTGATCATCGATGCAAATGTTTTCTATTCTTAGTTCTAGATAAACTGGTTATGGTTATTAACAAGCTCTAACAACCTATCTCTCCTTACTTCCTCGATAATCAAGACAAGCACTTTGAATTATTTCTCTTATTGATTAGACAATCCTAGACAAGCTCTTAAGATTTAATCTATCAATAGCATTAAAATCTAGAGAGACCACCAATTCATGCTAGTAGATAATAAGATAACCTATTTAAACATGATCATACACCTCCATAACATGAATTCGATCATCTATTCTTATTACCAAACAATTTATTGTGTCACTAAGACTAGAACAATCAAACAATTACGGATTTGACGTGCTAGTTGACAATATATTAACTTGCTAATTGAGTAGAAGAGCTCTAATTCATACCAATCAACAAAGATAATAATGACAAAATGATCAGAAGATATATGAATACCCAAAAACAAAGAACAGAATAAATACAAGTCAATTAGACCTCACAATTCATGGAGAATTAAACATCTATGACCCTTTGGCTAGAAAAGTAGCTTAGCTACTCATGTTCATAAGAAAAACGGAAATAAAGGTTGCCTGCTCTGCCTCCTTCCTTCCTTCTTGTCTCCAAGATGATCCAAGGTTAAAGATTGAAAGATTGTCTCCAACCCTCAAGGGTTGGTTCTATTTATATTGTTAGAGGGATGGCATGTGATCTTTTGCTAGCAAGATACAAAAATATCTTTCCTTTGTCAAGTAGATTTCGAGAAGTTAATATTCGTCTGCCTGGCACGCTCTATCACACGGCCGTGGGTCAAGCTGTGCCTTCCTCTATACATAATCTTCAAGTCTTTATCCGTGTCCAGTGTGTACCACAGCTACAACCACGACTAGATTTCCAAACGTGCCTTCCTCTGTGTATAATCTTCAAGTCTTCATCTGGGTCTAGTGTGTGCCACGGCTTCAACCATGGCTAGATCCTAGGCCGTGTCTTCCTCTAGACAATGTTCCACAATTTCTTCTCCTTGGCACGTCTAGCTTTCACCACGACTTCCACCACGGCCGTGTCATAAAGCCGTGTCTCTCTTCTAAACCGATACACGACCATGTACTTCAACTGTATATCTTCTTGTTGACTCAAAACCAAGTACACGACCGTGTACTTCAATTACACGCCCATGTACTTCCTCCGGCGGTGTAAATCCTTGTCTTTGAACCAAGTTGTAGATGACTTCTCTAATTTACTTTAATTAGCACCTTTGACTCCATTTAACCTGATTTATCACCATAATAGAATTAAGTACCATTTCTTTATGACTTCTATAAAATCAATAATAAATTAACACAATTTATACTATAAAGATTGAGTATAAAATGGCTCTATTAAGGACTTATGGGTGTTAGGGCCTATAGTGGTAGTTCCTAATACCATATTAAGGTTTAAATATGTTTAAGGTTTAAGAAATCATTGGCGTTAGGGCCTATAGTGGTAGCTCCCAATACCGAGTTAAGGGTTAAGCTTTAAAGTGTATTTGATGGGGTCATGAGTATCTTATTGATGTTTTGTGGAGTTAAATGTAACTTGAACTTGTTTTATGATGTATAATACTTGCATATCTATGTGTGATTTAAGTTCTTGCTTGTTCATGTGTATGTGCTTGTCTTTATACATACTGGGCATTAGCTCCCCCTTTGGGGATTATGGTTTTTTTAGATGTAAGCATAGAGGGAAACATTACCCATGAAAAGGATCTAGGATTGAATGTACATGAGAGAGAGGATGAAGATTTATTTTATTATTATCGTGAATAGATGCTGGAGGAAATTGAGTTAGTTATATACAACGAAGAGTGAGTTCTTTGGAAGATATTATATTAGTGCATTATTAAAATTCAATTGTTTTAGACTTTGATTATGACTAGTTATATGTAAGAATTGATTTTGAGAGTTGATGGTTGTAATGAGATTGACCCGGATCATTATAAGTGTCTTAGATGAATTATTTAAATTGTGAATGTTAAGTATTATAAGATTAAATGGTATCAGAATAGGATTTAAAGCCTTAATGTGTCCTTGTCCGATATAGACACATAGCGAGCTGTAGTGTTCTTAGGTTTCAAGGTGTTATATAAAATTATACGTTTAAATCTCTAAATCTTAAAAAATTATACATTTAAATATATAAATCTTAAAAAAAGGTGTATTTAAACTCCTACATAACCATGTGTACATATATAAATCTTAAGTGTACATATATATTTAGAATATCTTATTTAAGATATATGTAAATTTTCATTTGAAATATTATAGTTTGAGTAATTAAATAAGGCTATTAATACACGTGTTAGCTGAACCCTTAAATGGATAAAATCCACTACCTTTTCCTTCCCATTTATGTAATTATAGTGAGGCATATATTTTAAAATTCTATCCTCACTTTTCACTCTCACAATCGCCAGAGAAAAATTTCTATCTTTCCTTGCTCTCAAAGCTTTTACAAACTTGTAAATTTCCTTTGAATCTCAATCCCCAATAACTTCTTCAAATCTTGTCTAAATCAAAAACTGTAAGTAACATTGTAGTCCTTGCAAAGAGTACTTCATAACTACACTAATCTTGATAGGTAAAGATTGAGTTTAAGTTTTGAAGTTGAATAAAAAAGAATGTAGAATGCTTAGTTTTGAAGTTCTAGTTAAACAATTGATGAGATCCATGATGGGAGCCAAGCCAGAAGATGGAATGTGGATCCTCTTGAAGTGCCACCTGGACCGATCACAAGAACTTAAGCGAAACGATTCAAGAAAGTACTTAATGGGTTGATAAAGGAAGTCCATGAAGCCAGAAAGGATTGGAGCAATCATGAAGCCGGAATGGATTGGAACAACCATGGGAATGCCCTTGCTCTTGTACAAGTCATAATGGATATAGGTTGAAGAGGGTGTGTCTTTACAAGGCACGATCATGTAGTGAGTCTAGAGGTTACATAGAATCATACATGGTCATATACACGGTTCAAAGGCACGACCGTGTATGGTGTCAAGAATATTTATAGAAACATACACGTCTAGAAGGCACGACTGTGTATATGCTTTACATCGGCTCTAACGCCGCCGGCCTTCACTCCTACGCCGCCGGCCTTTAAGTCTCTGTTTTTTTATTTTTCCGCAACTTAATGATGTTATGTCGTTTTGGGCCTTTGTTGTTATGAGTTGTAAACCCTAATATAAAGCTCCTGGGGTTTAGAACAGATAGAATATAGAACATACAACATTGAAGTTTGAAAAAAAAACTTTTGAGAGAATTCCTCTCTTGGTTCTTTAAAGAACTACTCTATAACTTATCGGATTTTCTTCCATGGTGTTTATCTTGACTTATTAATCGGTCTTTCATCTCGATTGTGGCGTCTACATAATATACTAAGGTTCTTGCCTCACTTATAGGCAACGGGTCACGGTTTCCACTCGATTGTTTGGCATCTTGGGTAGCAATTTCGAACGTATTGGTATTGGGTTTCATCATACGTTAGCGTGGTTCGTATCAGTTTGGTATCAGAGCCTAGGTTTGTTAAACATCAGTTCGGTTTGAGGAAGGTAACATCAAAATGCTAACTCCAATCATTCATATCAATTATTCGTACTCAATTTCATAGTGTTAATTTGTCTATCAAAAGTGTAGTGTCTCCTATCCAATTTTTGTTACAAAAAAAAAAAGAATCATGACAAAAAAAAAGAGGAACTTGATCAAGAGCAACAAACAAAGGCCACAAAAAAAAAAAAATTCGAAAAGAAAAAGAGGAAAATTTCGAGCCTTAGAGTTGTTTTGAATTCTATAGAAGGGAATTAGTGTAGTTTGGGTTAGTTCCAAGAGAATTGAGAAGAGGAATTGGTGAATTGATATCATTATTACTTGTGAGAATACACGAGTGACTGTATGATATCATCATTTGAGTGAAACACGTAAGGGAGTGTATCGTGAGGCTTAATCATATATATATTTGTGTTCGTGCTAACTTTTTTTCTATAGGAACTATGTCGAGGCAACATTCTCCTAAAAGTGAAAGGGGAAGGTTTGATGCTAGGTTAGGGATTGAGGCGTTGAGGGGTGAGATGAAGAGAATGTTTCAAGTGGGGATCGAACAAATTCATGAGACAGTAGAGCAAAGACTAGAGCAATCTAAAAACATCTTCCAAGGGCGTAAGAGGGAGAGTTGTTTTAAGAGAGTACAAAGGGGTGGAGATGAAATTTCAGATGATGAATTTGATGAACCTTCTATCGGGAGTTATAGAGGTTATAGTGGTAGGAATAAAGAAACTAGGGATTGGGAAGGTAGAGGAGATAGGAATAGAGAGGATAATCAATTGAGTAGTATAAAGATGAAGATTCCTCCTTTCAAAGGGAAGAATGATCCCGAGGCGTACTTAGAGTGGGAGAAGAAGGTAGAGATGGTGTTTGATTGTCACAACTATAGTGGGAGAAAGAAAGTAAAACTTGCTGCCATTGAATTTTTGGATTATGCCATAGTGTGGTGGGATCAACTAATGTTGAATCGAAGAAGGAATGACGAACCACCTATTAAGTCGTGGGAAGAGATGAAGAGGGTGATGAAGAAGCGGTTTGTGCCTGCGTATTACTATCGTGAATTGCACAACAAATTGCAAACTCTTAAGCAGGAAAGCCGAAGTGTGGATGAGTATTTCAAGGAGATGGAAGTTACTATGATTAGGATGAATGTAGAGGAGGATAGAGAGGCTACCATGGCTAGGTTTCTTGCTGGATTGAATAGAGAAATTCAAAATGTCATAGAATTGCAGCATTATGTAGAATTGGAAGATATGTTTCATATGGCTATAAAGGTTGAGAACCAACATAGGAGGAAAGGTAGTAGTACTATACGGTTTCAACAGGGTACTGGTTCATCTACCTGGAAGACTAACCAATGGAAGAAGGAAGAAAAGCCTTTACCCACCAAATCGAAAGGAGAGCAGAGGCAAGCGGGTTCTACTCCTGGTAACCAAGGTAAACTTGATTCTTCTACTCCTAGAAATCGTGACATTAGATGTTTTAAATGTCAAGGTAGAGGCCATATTGCTAGTCAATGTCCGAATAGGCATGTTGTGATTCTGCGTGATGATGGTGAGTATGAGACTGGGGGGGATAGTGAAGAGGATGATATGCCTCCACTAGAGGATGCTAATGATGATGAGGAGCCTGCAGTAGGGAAGTTAGTGGTAGTAGTGAAGTGAGCTTTGAATGTGCAGGTGAAGGAAGAAGAGGAGGTGCAAAGAGAGAATATCTTTCATACTAGATGTTATCTAGGTGATCATATTTGTAGTTTGATCATTGATGGAGGAAGTTGCACTAATGTGGTGAGTAATTTTATTGTTGAGAGGATGGGACTCAAGACTACTAAACACCGTAGTCCTTATAAATTGCAGTGACTGAATGATAGTGGTGAGACTAAGGTGAGTAAGCAAGCCTTGATTGCTTTTTGCATCGGTAGGTATGGGGATGAGGTGTTATGTGATATAGTGCCGATGCAAGCGTGTCATGTGTTGTTGCAGAAGCCATGGCAGTTTGATAGAAAGGTTTCTCATGACGACTTTTCTAACAAGTATACGCTTGTTCACCAGGGGAAAAGCTTTAATCTTAAACCTTTAACACCTAAACAGGTGTATGAGGATCAGTTGCAGCTACAACAGTCTTTTGCAAAATATAAGGTGAGTGAAAAACAGAGGGAGAGTGAGAGAGCAAAAGACAATGAGAAAGAAAAGGAATATAAAAGTCGATATCAAAGGGAAAAAGAGAGGAAGGCTGGAAAGAGTGTGAGAGACCAAGTTGAAGGGGGATCAACTTTGGTGGTGAGTGAAAAGGAGAGTGCAGCCTTGCAAAAGGAGAGTTGTGTGGCAAGAGCGAGCGTAGTGATGAGAGCATTAGTGATGAAGTAACCTATGTTGTTGCTGGTTTTTAAGGATACTTGTTTGAACACTAACGAACTATTTAACTCTGTGCCTAATGTGGTTGTGTCTATTATGCAGACTTTGAAGATGTCTTCCCTGAGGAAGTTCCAAAGGGTTTACCACCTATTCGTGGTATTGAGCACCAGATTGACCTTATACCCAGGGCATCGATTCAAAACAAACCAACTTATAAGAGTAATCCAGAGGAGACAAAGGAACTCCAAAGGTAGGTCGATGAATTAATGGAGAAGGGATACGTGAGAGAAAGCATGAGCCCATGTGCAGTGCCTGTGATTTTGGTGCCTAAGAAGGATGGGTCATGGAGAATGTGTGTTGACTACCACACCATCAACAACATCACGGTAAAGTATCGTCATCCCATTCCTCGCTTAGATGACATATTAGATGAGTTACATGGGTCTAGTTTCTTTTCCAAAGTTGATCTGAAAAGCAGATATCACCAAATTAGAATGAAAGAAGGCGATGAATGGAAAACCGCATTTAAGACAAAATATGGATTGTATGAGTGGTTAGTAATGCCTTTCGGTTTAACTAACGCACCTAGTACTTTTATGAGACTTATGAACCATGTTTTGAGGACTTTTATTGGCAAATTTGTGGTTGTCTATTTTGATGATATCCTCATTTACAGCAAAAGTTTGGAAGACCATATATCTCACTTGAGAGATGTTTTAGAAGTTCTTCGAAAGGAGCAATTATATGCTAACCTCAAAAAGTGCACTTTTTACACAGACAAACTTGTGTTTCTTGGTTTTGTTGTTAGTGCATAGGGAATACAGGTTAATGAAGAAAAGATTTGTGCGATCCAAGAATGGCCTAGTTTAACTAATGTAAGTAATGTGCAGAGTTTTCATGGACTAGCAAGCTTTTACAAGAGATTTGTGAAGGATTTCAGCACCATTACAGCACTAGTTACTAAGGTAATTAAGAAGACCGTGGGGTTCAGATGGGGAGAGCAACAAGAGAAGGCCTTTCATTGTCACAAAACAGATGATGCTTGCAATATTGCTAATTTGTTCTTTAGGGAAGTTGTGAGATTACATGGTATGCCTAGAACAATTGTATCGGATAGAGATGTTAAGTTCTTGAGCTACTTCTGGAAGACCTTGTGGGCTAAGTTAGGAACTAAGTTATTGTTCTCTACTACTTGTCATCCACAGACTGATGGTCAAACTGAGGTAGTAAATCGAACTTTATCTACTTTGTTGAGGGCTGTCATTAAAAAGAACATTAAAAGTTGGGAGAATTATTTGCCGCATGTTGAATTTGCCTATAATTGTACAATGCATTCTGCTACTAAGTTTACTCCTTTTGAAATTGTGTATGGTTTTAATCCACTAACTCCTTTGGATTTATCACCTCTGCCTATTTCTGAGTATGTTAATCTAGATGGCAAGAAGAAAGCAGAATTTGTTAAACAAATCCATGAGAAGGTAAGGCTAAACATTGAGCGAAGAACAGAGCAGTATGTGAAACAAGCCAACAAGGGTCGTTGACAAGCTGTCTTTGAACCTAGAGACTTGGTTTGGGTTCACATGCGCAAAGAGCCATTTCCTGTGTAGTGTCGATCTAAATTACTTCCTAGAGGCGATGGACCATTTCAAATTCTTGAGCGGATCAATGATAATGGATACAAGATAGATTTGCTAGGTGAGTATCAAGTAAGTGCTACGTTTAATGTTACTGATCTGAGTCCTTTTGATGTAGGCGATGATTTGAGGACAAATCCTTTTCAAGAGGAGGGGAATGATGAGATCCATGATGGGAGCCAAGCCAGAAGATGGAATGTAGATCCTCTTGAAGTGCCACTTAGATCGATCACAAGAACTCAAGCGAAACGATTCAAGGAAGCACTTAACGGGTGGATAAAGGATGTCCATGAAGTCAGAAAGGATTGAAGCAATCATGAAGCCGGAATGGATTGGAACAACCATGGGAATGCCCTTGCTCTTGTACAAGTCATAACGGATACGGGTTGAAGAGGGTGTGTCTTTATAAGGCACAGCTGTGTAGTGAGTCTGGAGGTTACACAGAATCATATACGGTCATATACATGGTTCAAAGGTACGGCCGTGTATGGTGTCAAGAATATCCACAGAAAAATACACGTCTAGAAGGCACGACCGTTTATATGCTTTACACCGGCTGCAACGCTGCCGGCCTTCACTTTTACTCCGCCGGCCTTTAAGTCCCTGTTTAGTTATTTTTCTGCAACTTAATGATGTTATGTCATTTTGGGCCTTTATTGTTACGAATTGTAAACCCTAATATAAAGTTCCTAGGGTTTAGAACAAATAGAATATAGAACATACAACATTGAAGTTTGAAAAAAACACTTTTGAGAGAATTCCTCTCTTGGTTCTTTAAAGAACTACTCTAGAACTTATCAGATTTTCTTCTGTGGCATTCATCCCGACTTATCAATCGGTCTTTCATTCCGATTGTGGCGTCTACATAATATATCAAGGTTCTTGCCTCACTTATAGGCGATGGGTCGCGGTTTCCACTCGATTGTTTGACATCTTCGGTAGTAATTCCGAATGTATTGGTATTGGGTTTCGTCACATGTTGGCATGGTTCGTATCAACAATGATTTGTAAATGTAATTTTATTTAAGTTTCAATAAATTTAGTTACTAAATTCTCTAGTAAACTTGTTATTTTGTGATTCTAGATGGAGGTAAGGTAAAGGAGGTAATTCGATGAATTACTATATTGCTTGTGATTATTAGTTGTTAGATTATTATATGTGACTTATATGGATGCTTTTGAAGTTTATTTGATGATTTTCATAATGAAAATGGAGTTGTAACATGTTTGGAATGCATTTTCATAATGGTTAGTATATGGGAAAGGTACAAGATAGTTGCTATCTGGTCATTATGAAATTTAGTGATTGAATAATACTTGGAATACTAGAATTAAACAACCATAAAATATAAAGTCATGCCCCCTTATGTTGCATTGACTAGTTGCTAGGTGACACCACAATCCATTCACATTTTTTCCTTTTCATTTTAAGGTGTATGATATATATGTTCCTTGCTTCTTAAACTAAACATGAAAACCAGCCCCTATTATATATCATCCTATGGAACTTACAAGCACCTGAGCAAATCATCACATTAGCCTATTTAAATTTAAGATTAATGGAGTCATGTTACTAAATGCAAGAGTGAGCTTATTTGATCTAGTATAGGTGATGATTGGTGTTATAGATATGCAATTGAATGATTGAATTTATTAATGAACTACGAATATTATTGAAACGTGAATTGAGTGGTTATGTGATATATCTTCTTTAGCCACCCTTAAATGGATTAATTAAGGAGTCAACTTAATTCAAACTTTGATATGCATTACACAAGACATTACACTTGTTTGAATGCCATCATGACTATATGACTCGCAAGCAGTGATCATTAAAGGATTCCTACTCTGCTACTTGCGAACTAAGTGACGTGGGGGTTGCTATGCATTTGACGAAGCCTACTAAATGGTCTCACTTATCATTTTTGGTATTTGTGTCATAGGAGTGTATTGAAGATACCTTAAGTTTAATGAAGAGAATTATGGAAAGCTTGAATGATTTAGGTATAAATGGTAATTTGCAAATCCCCAACTCAAGGTTAAGAGAAGCTTGAACTCTATACTTTACACTAGTTATCAAAAGATTGCATATGACATTTGTATTGTATATGATTACTCATGAATAACATATTGATAAGCTATAAATTTAGATATTTTATTCAACTTTTTATTATACTTAGTATATATTTTTATATTGTTTACAGATAAAATATACAAATCTGTAAAACATATACAAAAGATATATTAATGAAAGAAAAGGCCAAGAATTGAATTAAGCATTTGCCACTAGCTAACACTTTTAGCCTGTAACAGGATAAGAAAATCAATTTGAATACAAATTGATTACTTTGCAATTTGGATGAAAATTTTGTTCATTTCTTCATAAAAAAACCACTCTCTCTCTCTTACATGTATTTATATTCTACCCCCTAATCTTAACAACCCATGTGAGTTGTTATGGTATTATGCTAATTCTGTTGCTCTGGGTCATGGGCGGGCTTGATGGATGGTGGACAACCCATTACGGCCTCTATTCTCTTCCAGCCCACTACTACTACTAGTCCGGCCCTTAATTTATTCTCAACCTTAGCCCATTACCTAGCATGACCGACAACTTCCTTCCTTCTGCTCACGCGTACCCACATTTCACTTCACTTCACTTCATCTAACACTATATGCTCCCGTTACTTTCCCTTTTTCTCTTCTCGGCTCTAAACCCTAATAAGCAAACCCTAATTCAATTTCTTCCCGTTACAATCCCTTCCTCTCGAAACTCCCTTGTCTACAAAGGGGAATAGGGATATCGGAGCTTCAAATCCTCCAAGAACTCCTAAGTCGCATCTGCCGGGGAACGATCTCGCCATAAGATAAGTCCCATGGTTTCCGCGGTGTTCCCTCCTTTTACCATTTTCTTGTTTAATATCTACACCGAATCTAACTCTTCTTCTTTAGTTACTGCAGGTAGTGAAGGAAGATGATCGCCTCCAAGGCCATGGTAGCGTTTTAACTATGAGACATGGAAGGTGTGATGGACTTCCGCTCTGGTTGGCAATTCTAATCGGTATGCTACCTTCCTTACTTTGTCTATTATTTTGTAGGGTCCATAATATTTAGCTGCTAGCTTAGGGTTTAGGTTCTTCTTTAAGCTTCCTTGCCGGTAGGGTTGAAGCTTAAGTAAAACCTTATCTCCGATGTTAAATTCTCGATCCGTCCTCTTCCTATCAGCTTGTTGTTTCATCCTGTTTTGGGCTCTCCGGAGATGAAACCTTAAGATCTTAATTGCTTCCTCCCTTTCGGTCAACATGTGGTCCACAGTGGCATTATGTGAGTCCCTTAGAATGTATAGAAGGTGCAATGGAGGGGAATACCTATATAGCATCTCAAAGGGAGTCTTTTTAGCACTCGAGTGGTAATTGGTGTTATACCACCATTTAACCACTGCTAGATACTGCCCCCATTTCCTAGGACTATCATTGGTCATACACCTTAAATAGGTTTCCAAGCACCTGTTGACCCTCTCTGTTTGTCCATCTGTTTGTGGATGGTAGGCTATGGACAGCTTTAGCTCGACTCCCTATAGCTTAAAAAATTCTTGCCAGAAGTGGCTAATGAAGATAGGGTCTTGATCACTAGTCAACCCTTCTGGAAGCCCATGTAGCTTGAACACTTGTTCCAGATATAACTTGGCTACCTGGGGAGCTGTGTATGGATGAGCCAAGGCAAAAAAATGTGCATATTTGCTTAGGCGATCTACCACTACCATGATCACCTCTCACCCTTGGTATTTAGGAAAACCTTCTATGAAGTCCATGGTAACCTCAACCCAACAAGTATTAGGAACTGGTAGTGGTTGCAGCAACCTCGGGGTAGCTATATTTTCAAATTTGCGTCATTGGTAAACTTCACAATCTCGTACATATTGCCTCACATCTTTCTTTAGCTTAGGCCAATAAAACACAGCACTTAACTTCTTGTAAGTAGTATGGGCCCTTGAATGTCCACCGAGCACTCCATCATGATACATTCCCAATAGTCTTCTCCTCAAAGGACTGGAAGGTCCTACCATACATTTACCCTTTCTTCTCAACATCCCTTGGTTTAGAGTGAAGTTCTTGCATACCTTCCCGGCCTCCAATTGGTTCAAAACATCCAAGTAACCTCCGGGCAGCTCCCAGCTGTCTCTAATTTCTTGAACTAATTCAGGGGTAGTGATGGTTACCTTCAGAGCTCTCAATTTAGCATGATCCAATCTGGAAAGTGCATCAACAACAGTGTTTGACTGTCCACTCTTGTACTGTATCTCGTAATCCATTCCTAGCAACTTAGTCAACCACTTATGTTGACTAGAAGTAACTAATCGTTGCTCTAACAAGTGTTTTAGGCTTTGATGGTCAGTTTTGACCACAAAGTGTTGTCCCATCAAATAATGCCGCTATTTTTCCACTACATGAACCAAGGCCAGCAATTCCTTCTCATATACAGACAACCCTTGTTGTCTTTGAGATAATGTCTTGCTTAGGAAGGCTATTGGGTGACGTTCTTTCATCAAAATAGCTCTAATTCCATCCCCACTAGCATCCGTCTCTACCATAAGCCCCTTAGTGAAATTCGAAAAGCTTAGGATTGGGGAACTTATCATAGCTGCTTTGAGCGTTTCAAAAGCTTGTAAGCAGGTAGGATCTTAGTGGAAGTTGTCCTTTCTTAACAACAATGTAAGGGGTCTTGCAATAACACTATATCCACTAATGAATCTCCTGTAATAGCCTGTCAGACCCAAAAAACCTCTTAGTTACCTTATATTCTTAGGAACCGGCCACTTAACAATGGACTTAATCTTCTTAGGGTCAGTAGCTACTCCTATCCTACTCACAATATGCCTTAGATATTTAATCTGTGTTGCTCCAAAGACACATTTAGACCTCTTAAGGTAAGGCTGTTCTCGTCGAAGAACTTCAAACACAGTTCGCAGGTGTTGTCCATGGTCCTCAAGTGTTGGACTATACACCAAAATGTCGTCAAAAAAGACTAAGACAAATTTTCACAAATAGGCCTTGAATATATGATTCATAAGCCATTGGAAGGTAGAAGGGGCATTTGTTAAGCCAAAAGGCATTACCAAGAACTCATAATGCCCTTCATGTGTCTTGAAGGCTGTCTTACAGATATCTTCAGGGCACATCCTTATTTGATGATAGCCCGATCTTAAATCTAGCTTGCTAAAATAGGCAGATCCATGCAATTCATCAAATAGGTCCTCAACTATAGGTATTGGGAACCTATCCTTAATTGTCTGTCTATTCAGCTCGAGGAAGTTAACACACATGCGCCACGTGTTGTCTTTTTTCTTCACCAAGATTACTGGTGAAGCAAATGGGTTGTGGCTGTGTTGGATAGTTCCACTTAAAAGCATTTCTCTAACCATTTCTTCTAACACTGTCTTCTGTACTGCGGAATGCCGGTAAGGTCGTATATTGACTATTTTGGAATCCTTTTGTAATGGTATTCTATGATCATATGCCCGTACTGGTGGTAATCTATGGGGGTCTTTAAGAAGATCCAAGAATTCATCCAGTATATCTATGACAAGTGGGTGTAATCCTTGATGAGATCCATCTTGAGTCTTCTCATCCCTAACTTGTACCATCCAGCATTCACACTGCACGACTCTTCCACTAGCAATAATTCTACTTAACTCAAAAGACTTGATAACCTTCAATTGCTCCGTGTTTCCCACCAATCTGTATTTCTGTTGGTTCAACTCAAAATCCATGGTTAAATGTTGGAAATTCTAGTATATAGTACCCAAGGATTCTAACTAGGGTAGTCCTAGGATAAGGTCGCATCCAGATAAGGTTAACAAGTAAACTTCTGCCACAAACTCGTATCCTTGTGTTTTTTAAGTAAAATGGGGAATTTTACTCATGTTATAGACCTCTATGCCATCAGCTAAGGTTACTTTCATTGGTGGGATGTCAGTAAGAGGGTATTTTAAGCCCTTAGCAAGGCGCTCATCTATAAAGTTCAACGAACTGCCAGTGTCAATGAGAATTCCCACCTTCCTCCTTTTGTAACTCCCTTGTATCTTCATGCTACTTAAAGAGGATTCTCTCCTTGTATCCAAGGCGTTGAGAGTGAGTTTGGCAAGATCAGTCTCTACCCCTGTTTGAGATTCTTCCTCCTCATTTACCTCGACAGGTTCCTCCTTTGCATCCACTACCAGCATATTCAATCTTTTCTTGCAATGATGTCCTGGACCGAAGGGTTCATCACACCAGAAGCATTACTTCTTTCTTCTCTTTTCTTCTAGTTCCTCTGGAGTCAATCTCTTGGTTAGTCGTGTTTAAGGGTTAAATGTACTGGATGGCTTGGGTGGGTTGTAGTATTTGGTGAGACTGTTAGTGTTTGGATGGATGTGTGTCCTGTTGGTACTGGTGGTGGGGGTGTTTTTTTGGTAGGTTTGGTTTTTACTGGAAGGTGGGTATGGGTTGAGGTTAGATGAGTTTGAGTTGTGGGTTATGCGGGGTGTTTTAAGGTATTGATTGGTGGACAAAAGGTTAGCTTCTTGCAGTTTGGCTAGTGAATATGTTTCTTGTAGGGTTTGTGGGTTAAACATTCGGATAGGGTATTGTATGGATGGATGTAAACCACTCATAAAACAACTAATCAAGTAATTTTCTAGCAATCTGACCTGAGTAACTAGGTGCTCGAATTCTTCAAGATAATCTTGCAACTTTCCTTGCTGGTGTAATTCTTTAAGTTCAGTCATAGGGTCCTCATAAGCTTTCTCCCCAAACCTGGCTTGTAAAGCCTTAACCAGTTCATTCCAAGTGACAACATGGTTATCTTCAAGGGTTTGAATGTACGCATGATACCATTTTAAGGCCTTACCTTTTAAGTACATTGCTGCCACCCTAATTTTCTAGTCCTCGGGGATTGAATCAATTTCAAAATATTGTTGTGCCTTGTATAACCAATCCTTAATGTCGTGGCCATTAAAAGATGGAAAATCCACCCTAGGTGCTCGTGTTTGCAAATGGTTTCCTACTGTTACGGTATGAGCTGATGCTAACCCATGTTTTTCATCTATTTTAGGTAACTTACCCGAATCCATAACTGTGGAGCCAGATGCTTCCAACCGGTCAGGTTTACTTATCTTCAGCTCAGCAATGGTGAGTATCTATTAATCCATCAGTTCTTGCATCCTCTTCAATGTGTCGTGAATGGGTTTAAGAGCTTCTTCTGTGTGTTCCTTCACAACACTACGCACTGCTTCGTCTAACTTCCTGGATTCACGGGTCTCTATGGCAACAACCTGCTTTGATACCACTTGTAATGGGATAAGAAAATCAATTTGAATACAAATTGATTACTTTTCAATTTAGATGAAAATTCTGTTCATTTCTTCATAAAAAAAAAACCACTCTCTCTCTCTTACATGTATTTATATTCTACCCCCTAATCCTAACAACCCATGTGAGTTGTTATGGTATTATGCTAATTCTGTTGCTCCGGATCATGGGCAGGCTTGATGGTTGGTGGACAACCAATTACGGCTTCTATTCTCTTCTAGCCCACTACTGCCACTAGTCCGACCCTTAATTTATTCTCAACCTTAGCCCATTACCCAACATGACCGACAACTTCCTTCCTTCTGCTCACGCGTGCCCACATTTCACTTCACTTCACTTCACTCACTTCACTTCATTTGACACTATACGCTCCCGTTACTTTCCCTTTTTCTCTTCTCAGCTCCAAACCCTAATCAACAAACCCTAATTCAATTTCTTCCCGTTACACAGCCCATTACATTGAAGCATCTCAGTCCAACCATTCCAAAGTCCATTGTCTAAGATCCATTGTTGATCACGTGGAGGGTTTGAGACATTTGCCACTTTTGCCATTTTTTATCATTTTATTTTTCGTAGCCGCATATAAAAAGAAGAAGAGAAGTCACCATAGACAAAAAATAAAAAATAAAAATAAATAATCCTACACATGCATGCAGCCATCGTTGTATGATCGACGAACAAAAGGAAAACTGGGATCGTTTTGACGATAGCAACCAGAAAAAAATTTTCTTGGTGTTCTCGTGTTGTTTTCATTGATATGAGTAGTTAAATTTCTTATAGCCAAAGGATAATTATAAGTTTTTATTTTTTAAAAATTGTGAGATCTAATTAATTTTTATCATTCTTTTCTTGACCTTGAGTATTTATATATCTTTTGAATTTTTTGGTATTATTATTTTATTTGGTTGATGCAAAATATAGTCTCTTTATTCAATTATCAAAATAATATATTATCAATTAGAACATAAAATTCATAATTGTTTAATCGTTCTAATGTTTGTGGTAAATTAGCATAGTTGATTATAAGAAAAATAATTAATTTATGTTATGAAGACATATAATCTAGTCTAAATAGACAAGATTTAGAAATACTCACAATAGTTTGGATTTAGACAAGATTCATCTTCAAGGAGGGTAAATGAGGTAAGTATTTCTAACCATGAACATCAAATGTGTTCCCTACACTTCAAGACGACTCTTATGACCATGCTAATACACTTAGAAGATTTCCATGTCCACTAGAAAGGAAGCATGATCCCTACTCAAGTACTTATAATCTTAGATGGAGGGATCATCCAAACTTTAGTTATGGAGACAGATTGAATCCCCAACATTTTTAACTTAGGCCACTGATTCTAGCATTGTGATAGAGCCATTTTATACTCAATCTTTATAGTAGAAATTGTGTTAATTTATTATTGATTTTATAGAAATCATAAGGAAATGGTACTTAATTTTATTATGGTGATAAATCAGGTTAAATGGAGTCAAGAGTACTAATTCAAGTAATTTAGAGAAGTCATCTACAATTTGGATCAAAGACAAGGATTTACACCGCTGGAGGAAACTACATGGGCGTGTAGTTGAAGTACACGGCCGTGTATCTGTCTTGAAGAATCCATAGAAACATATACGGTTGAAATACACGACCGTGTATCTGTCTTGAAGAATCCACAAAAACATACACGGTTGAAGTACACGGCCGTGTATCTGTCTAGAAGAATCAATTGACGGAGGCACGGTTTGTGATACGGCCGTGGTCGAAGCCGTGTGGGAAGCTATGATGGAAGCCATGCCATATACTAAACAAGGATGAGAAATTGTGGAATATCGACCAGAGGACGACACGATTTGAAATCTGGCCGTAGTGGAAGCTGTGGTACACACTGAACACGGATGATGATATGTGAATTATAAACAGAGGAAGGCACGGCTTGAACCACGACCGTGTTGTAAGGTGTGCCAAGCGGACGATTATTCACTTCTCGAGATTTACTTGAAAAAGGAAAGATATTTCTGTATCTTGCTAGCTAAAGATCCTCTGCCACCCCCTTAACAATATAAATAGAACCAACCCTAGGAGAGTTTTTTATCATCTCGGAGATCTTGGAGAAAAGAAGGAAGAAGGAGAGGCAGAGCAGGAAATCGGAAATAGAGACTTATCATGTTTTCACATTTAATTTTTGTTTTGATGATGAACATGTGTAGCTAAGCAGATTTTCTAGCCAAAGGATCATTGAAGTTTAATTCTCCACGAATTGTGAGATCTAATTGATTGGTCTTTAATCTATTCTTTGTTTTTGGATATTTATATATCTTTTGGAAGTTTTGTCAATATTATCTTTGTTGATTGATATGAATTAGAGCTCTTTTACTCAATTATCAAACAAAGGGACACCAAGACTCTTCATGAGTATTGGGAGAGGTTCAAACAATTTTGTGCAAGCTGTCCACAACATAGGATATCCGAACAACTTCTCATTCAATACTTCTATGAAGGCCTGCTTCCGATGGAGAGGAAGATGATGGATGCTACTAGTGGAGGTGCCATAGTGAATAAAACCCCTGGTCAAGCTAAGGAATTGATCTCTATTATGGCTGCTAATTCGCAACAATTTGGGTATAGGCATGATACATCTTCAAGGAAGGTAAATGAGGTAAGTGTTTCTAACCTCGAACATCAAATTTCTAACATAACCTCCCTTGTGCAATAGATAGCTCTTGGAAATACACAGCAGATGAAGGCTTGTGGAATTTGTGCTGCTCCTAATCATCCTACCAACATGTGTCCCTCATTGCAAGATGACAATCATGAGCACGCCAATGCTGTAGGAGGATTCCCAGGATAGCCACAAAGGAAATATGATCCCTACTCGAATACTTATAATCCTGGATGGAGGGATCATCCTAACTTTAGATATGGCAATAACCCACAAAATTTCCAACAATTCCAGCTTAAGCCATCAAACCAAGTACCCCAAGCTCCTTTCACCTTAGGTATGCCTCTTGAGGAAATTGTTAAATCTCTTGCTGTTAATACAAAACAATTTCAGGAGGAAACGAAGCAGAGCATTCAAAATTTGGAAAATCAGGTAAGCCGACTTGCTTCTTCTATAAATAGGTTAGAAACTCAAGGTAAGTTACCCTCTCACTCTATCACAAATCTGAAGCAAAGCGTTAATGTAATTACCTTGAGAAGTGGAACAGAATTGCAGGGACCAAATAAGAAAGGACACCTATCTAATCTTAAGGAAGAGACTAAGAAAGAGATTTCGACTCCGAGCCAACAGAACAACCAGATTAGAAGGTCTCTAGTTGAGCCACCAAAGGTCATGATAACAACACCTCCTTTCCCTTCTAGATTAGTAAAATCTAAGAATGAAGCTGAAGAAGAAGAGATTTTTGAAACTTTTCGAAAAGTTGAGGTAAATATTCCTTTGATTGATGCAATTAAGCAAATACCTCGCTATGCTAAATTTCTCAAAGAATTGTGTACTAACAAAAGGAAGCTGAAAGGTAATGAAAAGATTATTATGAATGAGAATGTTTCAGCTATTATTCAGAAGAAGCTTCCTCTTAAATGTAAGGACCCAAGTATGTTTGCCATTCCTTGCAAAATAGGTAATCTTGGAATCGCTAAAGCCATGTGTGATCTAGGAGCTTCGATCAATGTCATGCCTTTTTCTGTTTATCAATGTTTGAATGTTGGTCCCTTGAAGGAAACATGTGTTATTGTTCAACTTGCTGACAGGTCCAATGTTTATCCTGAGGGAGTTCTAGAGGATATTTTACTACAAGTTAATGGGTTGGTTTTTCCTGCTGATTTTTATGTGCTTGACATGGAAGATGATGATTCTCATAATTCATCACTGATATTATTAGGGAGACCATTCCTTAAGACATCTAGGACGAAAATTGATGTACATGATGGTACCCTCACTATGGAATTTGATGGTGAAGTGATTAAATTTAACATTTATGATGCCATGAAATATCGTAGCGATATCTCTCCTGTTTTTGTTGTGGATGTTATTGACCCATCACCACAGGCACCAGAGCTAGAATCAAAACCCTTACCCGAACATCTAGCTAGGAACGTTTAGCCAAAGACGTTAAAGAAAGGGGCTTCATGGGAGGCAACCCATGTAAAAAAAAAAAAATCATCAAAAAAATCAATTCTATTTTTGTTTTGATTTTAGTTTTTTTCTTTTGGATCAATTGCAGCAAGGATACATATCATCAGATGACACTCTCTAGTGCTTAAGGGGAGAACTCCAATTACTCTATGCTTAATACCAGGGAAGTACCAGTATTCCTTTTCTCTTATTCTCTAATGTTCCTTATATTGTTAAATCCTCTTTAATTGTGCTGAATTAGGAACAGTGAGGACACTGTTCAAACTAAGTGTGGGGGAGAGGATAATAAAATATAGAGAATAGAGAATTGACTCATACTTTGAATCTTTGAATGTTTGTCCTTAAGGAATTTTAAGCCAAATTTTTCAAAATTATCATGAAATTTGGAGATTGTACTAAATGTTGTAATAAGCATCTACAAAATGTGAAATTAACTTGTTCAAATGCTTTACTCACCCACTGTTGTGATTAGAATACTTGGTTAAAATTAAGTAGTGAAATCTTTAAGAAACAAATTTACCTTGTATTTAGCTTTAGAATTGGAATTCTAAGAGTAAGTCGAGTCCCTAAGTGAAAAATAAATAAGTTTACTTCTAGGTTATATTAACTACTGTATACTCTTTGAAGTTGTTTGTTATAACACTTAGTGAAAAAAAAAGAAGAAGAATCAAGCATAACCATTACTCCAATGATTCAAGTAATTGAGTTAAGAGTATTCAAACTTGAATGTTAGAGTGAGGAAGAGTTTGTAGGGGTATCTCAAAACCCGGTCACTTGAGTGACGAGCTTGAGATGTTGCCAACTCAATGAACTCACTATAACGATAAGGGCAAAAAAGGCGAAAGTTCATGAAAAAGAAGTGGGCAAAAACCCATCAAAATAGATGCTTGATTAAATCATAAGAACATGAATGTAAAAATTCATTGAATAAAACAAGACTTATAACAAAAAGGGAGAAAATCTAGGGAAAGAGTTGATACCATATGCTTTTACTTTATGCTACAAGGATTATATGTTTGCTAACATCCGATGAAGTTTAATTGGGTGTTTTTCCTTATTGGATTAAGTATTTACTTTTGGAATAAAAATTCTTTTACTAAACATAAGGATTAAAGTTTGTTTTGTTTAGATTAGCTATTAAATTTTGTCCATGGTAATTTGATCACAGGAAACCAATTTGGTTGAAGTGGTAGACATTAAAATTACAAGTCATGAATTATAAAGGAATAGATGCTTGAAATGATGAAAAGAAATCTCGTATAATCTATGACAGATTTCTCAATTGATTTAATTCAATTGCTTGAGGACAAGCAAGAGTTTAAGTGTGGGGGAATTTGATAGAGCCATTTTATACTCAATCTTTATAGTAGAAATTGTGTTAATTTATTATTGATTTTATAGAAATTATAAGGAAATGGTACTTAATTTTATTATGGTGATAAATCAGGTTAAATGGAGTCAAGAGTGCTAATTCAAGTAATTTAGAAAAGTCATCTACAATTTGGATCAAAGATAACGATTTACACCGCTGGAGGAAAGTACATAGGCGTGTAGTTGAAGTACACGACCGTGTATCTATTTAGAAGAATCAATCGACGGAGGCACGGTTTGTGATACGGCCGTGGTGGAAGCCATGGTGGAAACCGTGGTGGAAGCCATGTAGGAAGCTGTGCCATAAACTAAATAAGGATGAGAAATTGTGGAATATCGACTAGAGGACGATACGGCTTGAAATCTGGCCACGGTGGAAGCCGTGGTACACACTGAACACAGATGATGATACGTGAATTATAAACAGAGGAAGGCACGGCTTGAACTACAGTCGTGTTGTAAGGCGTGCCAGACAGACGATTATTCACTTGTTGAGATTTACTTGAAAAAGGAAAGATATTTTCGTATCTTGCTAGCTAAAGATCCTCTGCCACCCCCTTAACAATATAAATAGAACCAACCCTAGGAGAGTTTTTTTTATCATCTTGGAGATCTTGGAGACAAGATGGAAGAAGGAGAGGCAGAGCAGGAAACCAGAAATAGAGACTTATCATGTTTTCACTTTTAATTTTTGTTTTGATGATGAACATGTGTAGCTAAGCAGATTTTCTAGCCAAAGGATCATTGAAGTTTAATTCTCCACGAATTGTGAGATCTAATTGATTGGTATTTAATCTAGTCTTTGTTTTTGGATATTTATATATCTTCTGGAAGTTTTGTCAATATTATCTTTGTTGATTGGTATGAATTAGAGCTCTTCTACTCAATTAGCAAGTTAATATATTGTCAACTAGTACGTTAAATCCGTAATTGTTTGATAGTTCTAGTTTCGGTGACACAATAACATGTTTGATTATAAAATAGATAGTCGAATTCATGTTATGGAGATATATGATTTTGTTTAAATAGGTTATTTTATAATCTATTGGCATGAATTGGTAGTCTCTCTTGTTTTTAATGCTATTGATAGATTAAATCCTAAGAGCTTGTTTAGGGTTGTCTAATCAATAAGAGAAATAATCAAAGAGCATGTTTTGATTATCAAGAAAGTAAGGAGGGATAGGTTATTAGAGCTTGTTAATAACCATAACTAGTTTATCTTGGATAAAGGATAGAAAATATTTGCATCGATGATCAATTCCTAGAATTAAACTATCTTGATTCCTTTGGCTAGGCTTTTATCATTATTCAATTTTATTATCTGTTTTCAATATTATTTTGATTCACAAACAACCCCCCCCCCAATTCTTCTTTTCCTCTCTATACTCTTTTAATAGAAATATATTTAACCAATCCCTGTGGATACGACCCTACTCATTACTATACATAAATCATATAATTGTCTAGGAGTAGGATTTTATTTTTGTTGGATTCGACACCCATCACATTGCAGCCCTCTTCTAAGCCTAATATATCTCTTGAAGAAATTGTTAAATCACTTGCTACTAATACACAACGATTTTAGGAGGAGATGAAAAATGAGCATTCAAAATTTAGAAAATTTGGTGAGTTAATTGGCATCTATCGAGTGTAGATTAGAATCACAAGGAAAATTGCATTCACAAACTGTTGTTAATCCAAAGCAAAATGCTAATGCAATTTCTTTGAGAAGTGGAAAGGAGTTGCAACAACCAACCAAGAAGGCACTTTGATGCACCATAGAGGAAGAGACAGAAAAGGGGGGGGGGGGGGGGGGGGGGGGGGGGGGGGGGATGGGTAATTAGTTCCCATCATCAAAATGATTTGCTGTGAAGACCAACCCATGAACCACCCAATGCATTAATGACAAATCCTTCCTTCAAGATTGGCTAGATCCAAGAAAGAAGAGGAAGAAAAGGAGATTCTTAAGACCTTTCACAAAGTTGAGGTAAACACTCCTTTACTTGATGTAATTAAATAAATACCTCACTAATGTAAGGTAAGTTTACCTATCAAATTTTATAATATAGTTTATAAAATATGGATATCGTGCTATAGAAATTATGAATACTAATACTAACCTATACCCTATTATATAACTAGTAAATTATAGAGATTGGTTGATTTAAAAACTATAACGAAATATTAATTAAAGAACTAAGACTCTATTGAAAGACAGAAAAGCAAAGCCATTTAGAATTAACTTCAAGATGGTAAAACTAGTATTTAGATTTTATTTCCCTTAAGAATTATTATGTAATATTAATAAAAAGTATTTAAATCCTTCTTAAATTTCATTGACCAGGGGAATTTCTAATTTAGTTTAATAATTTTCTCAAGCTTGTTAAGCCCTAATCTTAAAATTTGCAAATTGAATTTCTTCACAATAGTACAATTCAGAAACCACACAAAAAATAATAAATTCCCGTAACCAAGTTAATTAAATTTGGAAAAAATTATGTAAATTATCTCTAAGGTTACATCAATTTTCTTCAATCATGTTAGATCTAATTATACATCAAATTTCTCAATCTTAATGTATAATATCAAAGAGATAGAAAAATACCCTAGAAATATTAATTTAGTAAAAATATCAAGAACACATGTATGGATCAAGAAACATAAGAATTCATAGAATAATAAAATAGAAATCCTAGTCACATAACAAACCTAGGTTCTACAAGTCTAGATACAATGGAAAATTAAACACTACTCATATTAGAAATTGAATTCTTCAATGATGTATAAACATGTATCATCAAGGAAATCAATTAAAACAAAGAAAATCCTAATTTCTTAAAGTGTAGAAAAGTAGCTATCTTATCTCTCTCTAAAGCCCTAAAACGACTTAGAAATAATGTCTCTTCACCTTTTGATAGTCCCCTTCTATTTATATAATGACCATAAAAAAAAAAAAAAAATCTGTGTTTTAGGCCAATACACTATCCAACATGATTGTGCTTCAAGTCATGTCCAATTCGTCAATTAAAAGCGTGTAAACCATGACATTCTGGTACATGGCCTAGATACGGTCATGTCTGTAGGTCGTGTTTAAATCAATCAGATTAGAGACATATAAGACCAATGAACACGTTCGTATCTAGCCCTCGTGTAACTTTGCATAAACCTTCAGCATCAACACGATCGTTGGATGTGATCATAACTAGGTTGTGTTTACCTTCAAAACTTTATAACTTTTTCTATTTAGCTCCAAATTGATAAAATTGGATTCCTTTTCCTCCTTTTTAATTGAATTTTCCATCAAAGCCCTAAAATCCAAATATTACTCAATTAAAATTCACATTCTTGAAAAACATGCGAAAATCAAGGAAAAATATGATAAATCTCACTTAATATATATATATATATATATATATATATATATATATATGTATTTGAGTACTTATTAGACTTTCCTATACTTAAGCATTTGCTTATCCTCAAGAAAATTAATCAAATCAAGTAGTAGGATAAGAAACTCTTAATTAACTTACTATTATTCAAGAAATCAATCAAAAGAATTCTTTTTGAGCCATATAATAGCTTAAGAGACAAAATCTTAATTAATTTGCAGTTTCAAAAGAAGATTAACTACAACTCTTTATACTTTTTTCTCTTTTTTTTTTTTTCACTTAACCATTTTTTTAAAACATACAAAAGATTTGAAACCTAAATTATTATCTCTTGAATCAAGAAAAAATCATAAACACTTTACTAACTCTACTAAACCATATATACCTCCTTCAGTTTTACTAAACATTATAATCAAAGATAAATATATCCACTTACCTTTGATCATTTCTCTAGTTTTTTTTTTTTTTGGTAGTTTGATCGGTTAATAAGTCTTAAACCAAATGATCTTAGGCTACTAGGTTTTAAGATACCTCTTCAAACCGTCCACTAGCTTTATTTAATAAAGTTTATGACTTATGTTTAGCCTTAACATGGACTTTTCTCTTGACCATTTTAGTGAGCTTTCAACCGATAATCTTGAATATTTCACTCAAGTTAATAGGCATTATTCCACACAAAGGAGGTACCCCGTAAGCTTAACTACTTGAGTTAACGAAGCCCATAGCTAAACTTTATTCAATTTATTTATTTTCAAGGGATAAGTATTAACTATTTATTTATCATGGATTATAGTGTTCTAAAAATATCAAAAGGAAAAAGTATACATCATAGTAAAGTCAAAAGAAGTCCATGAGTAATTCGTAACTAGTGATGTTATTCAAATTTTTAACTCTTCAAGTTCAAAACTTTGATCAAGTGTTCTATACTACCTAAATAGTTATTTTCTTTTCAAAATTACAAGTTAACTTTATGATTTTTAGGTTAAATAATTTCTTAAATAACTACACATTTATAACTCCCTTTCTCACACTTTAAATCATATAGTGTCCTCAATGTACGTATAAAAAGAAAAATTAACAAATTACAAATCCAAGAAAACATGAAAAAATTGAGGAAGGTAGTGGGAAAAAGAACCAATACTCCCTTAAGCATGGTGTCTATTCCATTACAAAAGGAGCTCAACATGTACAATGGTTGATCTTGAACACTCTTAAACATGTAAAGCTACAAAAAGGTAAAGAGGAATAGAAATTGAAAACAACAATGAAAAGAAAAGAAACAAAAAAGAAAGAAAGAAATGGTTAAAATCTAGTTTAGCTAGCTATAAAAGTCTCATTAGTGATCAAAATAACAATGGTTAAGTTTTTTGTTTTTTCCAAAGTGTAAAAAAAGAAAAAGAAAATAAACCTAATGTTAAAATAAACTAAGGAAACTTACCTAAAAAATTAAAACTTAGGTTACCTCCCAAAAAGCGCTTTTGTTTAACGTTGTTAGCTCGATGTATTTTCTTACCTATGCACTGGGGATTTGATTACGATGAAGGTCCTCCCTATCATTTGATATAAATTCTTCTCTTTTGAAGTAAAGCTTTAATCATTGACTATTTACCTTAAACATACCTTTCTTTGGATGTATAATTTCAAGTATTCCACAAGGCAAGATGTAAATGACCATGAAGGGCCTAGACCATCTTAGTTTCATTTTTTCTAGAAACAACCACAAACATGAGGTATATAACAAAACATTATCACCTTCCTTAAAGTGTCTCCCTTGCTTGATCCTCTAGTCATGGTACTTTTTGGCTCTCTCCTTATAAAGCTTGGAGTTTTCATAGGCTATGGCATGGTATTCTTTGAGCTCATTTAGCTATAGTTTCCTATGAGTACTTACACACTCTAAATTTAGATTAGCTAATTTAGTAGCCTAGAAAGCCTTGTATTCAATTTTTATGAGTAGTGACAAGCTTTCCCATAAATGAGCCTATAAGGAGTGGTTCTTATTGGTGTTTTATAAGTTGCTCTATATGCCCATAGGGTATCATCCAACTTATCGGACTGATCTTTCCTATGGTGTTTTACAATTTTTTCTAGGATTCGCTTAAAATCTCTATTTACAACATCTACTTGACCGCTTGTTTGTAGATGATATAAGGTAGCTAATCTATGGGTAACATTGTAGTGTTTGAAAACTTTTTCTAGCTATACATTACAAAATGTGTTCCCTAATTAAGAAAATCGTGTTTTAAGGAATCTCTTCACTACCTTCACATCATTTGTTGTTAAACCTTGAGCCTTAACCCATTTTGATACATATTCAATGGCTACTAAAATATATTTATTTCCATTGGAGTTTGGAAATGGGCCCATAAAGTCTATAGCCCCAAAAATAAAATACTTCACATGCTAGGATAGGGTTTTATGGCATTTCATTCCTTCAAGAGATATTCTTATACATTGACAACTATCACATAATGCAAAGTACCTGTGGGCATCTTTGGAGAGTGTAAGCTAATAGAATCTTCATTTTAGGACCTTATAAGTTGTCTTATTGGCTCTATGATGACCTCTAGTTATACTAAAATGATAATGGCTTAGAATTTGCCATCCTTCTTCATGGGTTACACATCAGCGTATGACTTAGTCTACATACACTTTAAACAAAAAGGGATCTTCCTAAAAGAAATACTTCACATGAATAAAGAATTTCTTCTTTTGTTGATGTGAAAGTTCCTTTGAAAGAATGTTAGCCACAAGGTAATTTGCAATATTTGAAAACCATGGAGGTTCTTGTTACTTTAACTAGGTTATTGCATAGAGTTATTCTTTAGAGAATTCATCATTAATTTCATGCTCATCTAACTTCTCCAAGCTTTGATTTTCCAGTTTTGATAAATGATCTGCCACTAAATTCTTGGCTTCCTTTTTTTATCTCTGATCTCTAAATTGAATTCTTGTAGTAGCAAAATCAATATCATAAGCTATGGCTTTGCATCTATTTTAGTTAGTTTTTACCCCAAAGTAAAATGGTCAGTGTTTACAATAACGTTTGACAAAATCAAGTACAAGTAGAATTTATTAAATGCAAAAACTACTGTTAAGAGCTCTTATTTAGTAGTTTGTAATTCTCTTGTGCATTTGTGAAGCTCTTGCTAGTGTAATAAATTGGTTGAAAGTATTTGTCCTTTCGTTGCTCCAAGATCGCCCTCATTGCAAAATCACTCTCATCACACAATTGCACATTAATTCAAATGGTAAGTTCCAATCTGGTGTGACCATAATGGGAGTGTTTGTGGGTTTGTCTTTTAATAGATCAAAAGCATCTATGTAATCCTATGAAAAATTAGAGGATATATCTTTCTCCAATAACTTGGTTAAAGGTCTAGCTAATTTAGAAAAATCTTTTGTAAATCTTTTATAGAACCCTACATGTCCTAAAAAGCTCCTTATTGCCTTAACTGAAGTTAGGGGTGCAAGTTTAGCAATAGTGTCAATCTTGGAACTATCTACTTCAATACTCCTTTGTGAGATTTTGTGTCTTAAGACCATTCATTCTTATACCATAAAATGGGACTTTTCCTAATTCAATACCAAGTTGGTTTCTTCATAGTTGCATAACACTTTCTCTAAATTAGTTAAACAAATGTCAAAAGATTTACCAAAAACTAAATATCCTCCATAAAAACTTCCATTATATCCTCTATACAGTCTTTAAAGAAGGCCATCATACACCTTTGAAATATTGCTACGGAATTTGCAAAGTCCGAAGGGCATTCACTTATAGGTGAAGGTGCTATATAGACATGTGAATATTGTCTTCTCTAGATCTTTTAGTGCAATTAGTATTTGAAAATAGCCAAATAAGCCATCTAGAAAATAGTAATACATATGTCTTGTCAAATGCTCTAACATTTGATTGACGAAAGGTAAAGGGAAATGATCCTTACATGTGGCATCATTTACCTTCCTATTGTTGATACACACCCTCTAGCTTGTGACTATGCGCATCAGGATCAATTTATTCTTAATATTTGGAACTATCATCATCCTCCTTTCTTCGGTACTACCTACATTGGACTCACCCATGAGCTATCAAAAATGGGATAAATCATACTTGCATCTAAGAGCTTTATCACTTTAGCCTTGACCACTTCCTTCATGTTAGGATTTAGTTATCTTTGAGGTTACACCACTAGTTTGTAACTTTCTTCCATCGATATTTTGTGAGTGCAAAATGAAGGACTAACCCCTTTTATATCTGATATCTTCCATATGATGGCTTTCTTGTGGTTCTTAGGTGCTCTTAACAACTTCTCTTTTTGGTTTGTGCTTAAATTAGAAGCTATGATTCTTGATAGTTTAGAATCCTTCTCTAAAAAGGCATATTCTAAGTAAATAGGAAGTTGTTTGAATTCCACTATTGGTAGGTCTTCAATGGAGGGTCTTTAGCTTGGTTTCTTCTTTATGTTGATTTGTTCAAACCCCTTCTTCTCATCAATGGAATTGTTAACTGTTAATTGAGTTGAAACTTTGACACATTTAGGGCTTTCTACTTCATCTAATCCCATTTTTAAGTAACATCCCAAAGGGTACTTTAATAATATCACCTATGTAAAATCAATAACATAAATTTTAGTAGCATCCAAATGATAACAAGTATCATCATGATTTGCAATTTTTTTTTTTATAACTTCAAAAATTTTAAAAATTATTTCATCATCTCTTACTCTTAATATGAGCCTACCATCGTTGACGTCTATTATAGCCCCAACTATAGCCAAGAATGGTTTACCTAAAATAAGAGGTACTTCTATGTCCTTATCTATGTCGAGTATAACAAAATCTGTTGGAAATATAAATTTTCCTACTTAGACAAGAAAATCTTGTATAACTCTTTTAAGGTATGTGGTAGATTTATTAGCTAATTGCAAACTCATATATGTAGGTTTTGGCTCTCCTAGCCCTATTTTCAAAAATAAATTATAAGGCAACAGATTAATCTTGCTCCTAAATCTATTAGGGCTTTATCATTTACTAAGTTACCATGTACACAAGGAATAGTAAAACTCTATGGATCCTATAGTTTCTTAGGTAAGTTGTTTTGTAGAATCACTGAACACTACCCCACTTAGTGTGGTAGTTAAGAGCTCCTCTAACTTCCTCTTGTTAGATAAAAGATCCTTTAGGAACTTTACATATTTTGGCCTCTGTAATAAAGCATCTACAAGAGGCAAGTTAATATGTAATTGCTTAAATAGATCAAGGAATTGACTAAGTTGTTCATCAGAGCGATCTTTCTTTAAATGCTAAGGGTATGGTATGGGTGGTTTGTATTCCGATATTGTTGGTGGCTCCCCACTTTCTTTTTCCTTATCTTCCTCTTCATTCCTTATTGACCCCTTTTTAGCTTTATGTTCAACTTGTAACTCCTTTCCATTTTGAAAAGTCATTGCTCTCACATGCTCCTTTAGATTGGTTTCCATGTTTTCTGGTAGTGTCCCCTGTTGTGTGCTTTACAATTTATCTTCATTAGTTTTAGTATATTTAGTTAAAAGTTCTCCCAAAAATGATTTCTTCTCTTGTGGTGAAGGTCTCTAAAATCATATGGGAGGCTAGTTCATCTACTGTTGATTTTGATTCAGGTTAATCTAAGAGATATTTGATGCTTTCTCTACCTTAGGTTGCAAGTGCCGCTATAGGGGTTTTTTTGTAACTTAGAGGTGTTTCTTAAGTAGCTAGCCTATTCCCACTAACCCTCTACATTAACTTTACTTGAATTGTACTTGGGATTGATAGAAAGTGTATCTAACTTTCTACTCATGGCATCAACCTTATTGACTAAGGTTGTCACCGTATCTACTTTATAAATGCCCACTGCTTTATTCCTCACCCTAGCACCTTCCCATTGAGAACCGTTGATAGCCATGTCCCCAATCAAAGAACTTCTTTAAGTGTTTTAGTATTCAATGCTCTACTTGTAGTGACATCTATCATTTGTCTTGTGGATAGATTCAAACCACTATAGAAAGTTTGAATCTACATTTAGAGTGGTAGGCTATGAAGTAGGCATATCTTCAATAACTCCTTATACCTCTCCGAAGTGTCATGTATGGTTTCGGTCTCTAATTGAGCATAGGATGATATGTACATCTTGAGATTGGTGGTTTTAGCAAGTGGAAAGTATTTTTCTAGAAACGCTTGAGCTATATCATCCCAAGTATTGATAGATTCTCTTAAGAGTAAATTCAGTCATTGTTTTGCTAGACCCCTTAGCAAGAAGGGGAAGAGTCACAATTTAATCGCATCATCTAAAGCCCTATTGATTTTAAATGTGTTGCAAATCTCCAAGAAGTTAGATATGTGAGCATTCAGGTCCTCATTTTGTAATCCATCAAATTAGATGAATTGCTACACCATTTGTATAATATGAGGTTGAATTTGAAAGTTGTTGGTAGTAATAGGTGGCCTAACAACACTCAAATCGGCTCCAACTAAAGAGGGTTTAGAGTAATTGGACATAGTCTACTATTGATTTTTGTTTTCATCACCCATGATTTCTAACTTGTCCTCTTCCTCTTTTACCTTTATTCTCAAATGAGACCCTTGATTTCGTTCCTCGACTATTTGTTGAACCATTTTCTGTAAATGCTTGCCCGTCCTTTCAATTTCTTGATTGAAAATCACTATGTTGACAGTATTTCTAGTCATACACTACTAAAAAAAAAAAGAAGAAAAATAATAAAACAAGAAAAAAAAATAACAGTTAAATTAATAAACTGATTACTATTCTTAATATCGAAATCCACAACAACGGTGCTAAAAACGTAATATAAGGTAAGTGTACCCATCAAATTTTGAAATATAGTGTATAAAATATGGATATTGTCCCACAAAGATTACAAGTATTAATACTAACCTACACCATATTATTTAAATAGTAAATTATGGAGATTAATTGTTCTAAAAACTACAACAAAATATTAACTAAAGAATTAGGACTTTATTGAAAGAAAAAAATAACAAAGCAATTTAGAATTAACTTTAAGATGATAAAACTAGTATCTAGACTTTGTTTTCCCCAAGAATTATTATCTAACATTAACAAAAAGTATTCAAATTCTTCTTAAATTTCATTTACTAGAGGAATTTCTAATTTAGTTTAATAACTTTCTCAAGCTTGTTAAACCCTAATATTAAAATTACTTATTTAAATCTCTTCACAATAGTATAATTTAAAAACCACATTAAAAACAATAATTTCTAGGAACTAAGTTAATTAAATTAAGAGGAATCATATAACTTATCTATAATATTACATCAATTCTTTTCAAGCATGTTAGATCTAATTATACATCAAAATTTTTAATCTTAATGTATAATATCAAATAGATAGAAAAATACCCTAGTAATATTAATCTAATCAAAATATCAAGAACACATGTATAAATAAAAAAACATAAGAATTCATTGAATATAATAAACCTAGGATCCACAAGTTTAGATGCTAAGGAAATTAAGAACTATTTATATTGGAAACCGAATTCTTTAATGATATATAAACATGCATCATTAAGGAAATCAATTTGAGCAAAGAAAACCCTTGTTTCTTAAAGTGTAGAAAAGTAGCCATCTTATCTCTCTCTACAACCATAGAATAACTTAGAAATAATGTCTCCTCACCTTTTGATGTAAAGTCCCTTTCTATTTATATAATGAGTGTAAAAAAACTCTATGTTTTAGGTCAACACGCTGTCTAACACAATTGTGCTTCGAGTTATGGCCAATTCATCAATCAAAAGCTTGTAAACCATGATGTTCCAATAGACACAACCTAGACACGTTTATGTTTGTAGGTCGCATCTAAATCAATTAGACTAGTGAGATACATGACCAATGAAAACGATAGTGTCTAACCCTCGTGTAACTTTCTATGAATCTTTAACTTCAATGCGGCTAATGAACATAGTCATGTCTAGATCCTACATAACTTTCTATAAACCTTCAGAGTTAACATGATCTTCAAATGTGGTTATGTTTAGGTCGTGTCTAGCTTCAAAACTTCATAATTTCTTCTATTTAGCTCCAAATTGAGTAAAATTGGATTCCTTTTCTTCCTTTTTAATTGAGTTTTCCATCAAAGCTCTAAAATTCAAATATTACTCAATTAAAAGTCATATTCTTCAAAAACAAGCCAAAGTCAAGGAAAAGTTTGATAAATCTCACTTAATATATATATATATATATATATATATATATATCTAATTGAGCACTTATCACTCTCTATGCTAAGTTTCTTAAAGAAGTATGTACTAACAAGAGAAAGCTAAAGGGTAATGAGAAAATAAGTGTGGATGAAAATGTTTTAACTGTAGCAACCCACCTACTAGGTCTGATTCTTGAACCTGTTCCAAAAATCCCTGTAATTATCCTTGGTACCTGTAGGTGGGTTGCTATGCTGTCTCTAAATTAGAAATAAGGCAAAATTTGCTAATATTGAACTTGTAACTCCAACCTGTATGTAATTTTATAAACATCCTATAAAATGGCGCTAACAGTGCTATCATTTTATATCCATATCATATCTAAACACATGTACTTAAAATCTCCTGTCACATCATACATCATATATATATACCATCGGGATCTGCATTCCTAGTAAGTAGGCATAGCTCATAATTAATCCTGTAGCCTTAAGTGGCTCAAAAGATTACAAATCCAACCTTATATACACAAATATTTACATTACAATCCGAAGATTAACACCTATAGATCTTATTACAATTAACAGAGGTTCCAAAATTGAACTAAAGGCTTCTTTACCTCTATTGACGCTCTCCAAAAACCCGAGTCTCCAACAACTTATTCTTCAGTACCTGTACCTAAGGTTAGCAAAAACACTAACCCCTCAGCTTCTTAAGAAGAAAAGTGAGTATAAAATCAAGCAACCCAACAAAAACAAACAACAAAATCACATAATAGTAATCAACAATATTATCAAATACCTCAAAGTGATTACTCAAGCAAGCAAGTTTTCAACTTAAGTTATACTCGCAAGAAACCTAATTCAATTTATTACATTTTAACATCACCATGATCTTACTTAATGATATTTTCCCTATAATTCTATTTTGCTAAACTCATAACCTTTTCATTGGAGACCATTTCAATTACTCATGTTTACTCACAAGTCACAAATATTTTTCAGTTAACCCAGGCAAAGCCTGTCAACTGGTAGATAAACTATCCTCATGTACTTTTCAAAACTTAATGTTTTCTTAACCAATTAAGACATCCTTACATACTCTTTTTAGTTAGAAACATTTAGCTCGCCTTTCACCTACCTCGAACAAAAGGGGTGACCAAATCCCCATAGGTCACTGAACTGGGCCGATCCGTCGACAGTGCCTCAAACCCATCCGGGTCGACTCAAAGGTCGTACCACAAACTTACCAAGCAAGGAACAAGACTTTTCTTACATTAAGTGTTTTAGGTTAGTAGGTACTTGATAAGATCACATTATACTTATATTTTCTTTTGGATTTATATTAAATTTACTTCAACATTATAAGAAAATATAAAGAAATGATATTTAATGGTGTTTATTATGAAAATTTAGGTTTTGAGGAACTAAAAGTCAATTACAAGTTAATTAGAGGAGTTTTTCACAAAATTGAAGAAGCAAGTGGAGGATTGCATTGAAGGCCGTTAGCCTTAGGCCGGCTTACTACCAAAGGCCGCCGGCCTTGAGCCGACCTACATTAAACCGGCCTCATAACACATCAAAGTCACCGGCCTTGAGTCGGCCTACATTCAAGGATGCCGACCTTGAGCCGACCTACATTGTTCCTCGGATATCCATTGTGAAAATCTCTCCAAAATCGTATCTTAATTAATTTGCTGACTCAATTCCTCATCAGATCAGCCTTATCCTCCTCCTCTTTAGATCTATAAATAGACCCCTTGTGTGAACCTTGAGGGCATCCTTTGTTTTTCTTTTGAATCATTAGAATTCCCTTAGGAACTTTAGGATTTTATATTCTCTTTAATTCTTTTACATTTCATGTTATTCTAAATTTTAGTTTGAAGAAAGAATGTTATTTTGCTGAAGTTTGCTTTCAATTGAAGAATTCTAGGAATCATTTCGGAGGATTGAAGTTCTACAAACTCTTAAAGATTATAGCAATTGTTTCATTTACTTTATTTTCTTTTATGCCATTTATTAGTTTATTCTTGTTATTCAATATAAATTCCATTGAACTTATTTATTTCAATTGTTCTTATGCAATCTACTCCATAATGTTCTAAATCATCCTTGTGGGAAACATGATAAAGCCATAATTCAAACTAAAATGATCATTGTATTCATGTTATAAGACATATAGATATACAGAATTTTCATATAAGAAGTCCTACTATGAGTTGTATTTTGTAATTGAAATCAATGCATAGGAATGTAAATGACTCGAAAGAGAAATTTAGGAATTCCTAAGTAAGATTTAATAATTCATGCGGAAGCAGCGTTACTTAATCAATCTTCGTAATAAAATGGGATTTAGGCTATAAGTACTGATCCACGCAAAAAGAGATATAAAATGAGTGTGAATAAATACCGGCAAGTGTACCGGATCGGATTAAGTAATATAGTGAGAGAAAAGTGTCAAACCATGAAGATTGATTAAATAATAGACCTATATAAATAACCCAGCATTATATCACAATCATTAAGCATTCAATAATTTAAGTTCATTACATCAGATATAATTAGGAATAGTATAATCAAATCCCGTACCTACTCTCATTCTAGGATTTTCTAGAATGTTCCCTTTTTTTTTTTCCTCATAATCCAACCATATCATGACACACAACCAGCCATCAGCAAACCAATGTAATTCCACAATCCTCCTACATTGATCACAGTAAGTGATTGCACAGGGTAATTTCAGCCAACAACAAGTAGTCTACATTATCAACCACTTGTACCCAGGAGAGGAGTTAAGGGGGTACTCACCTGAAACAATGTATGCCAATCCAAATAGTCGCACCAGCCAAATTCCTTTGTCCTCCTTACTCAACAGAAACACCTGAATTATCAGTATGCCAATCAATGTTACCTCATTCACTCTATTGAACCCTACATTGCTAGTTCAGTATTCCAAACCCCTAAATTCCATCCTAACCTCGTATAATCCACCATTTTCCTACAATTTCTAATTCATATACATACGGGTATACTACGTTCTATTATATATTAATGTAATTAAATTTTGATCTGATTATATATTGTATCGTATGGTTTTAAATTATCACGATCTTGCACCAAACACTCTCGTTTTTATTTCATAACTAACCCAAGCTTCTTAAAATCATATTATGCTTCAATGAACCTCAACTGAACATCAAATTCAACAAATCAAATCAAATTCTCTAATTTTGCTAAGGATTTAATTCGGTCAGAACAGGGTAATTATCTTGAAAAATTCACTAAAAATAGAAAATGACTCCAATCTGAACAATTATTGATTTGGTGATCTAATAAATCATATAAGGATCTTATATACTAAAAATTACATCAAAAATACATCATTTGACCTATTTAGTTTCCAATTTAATTTATGACCACAACAAAGCATTTCTTAAGGACCACATATTTTTTAATAAAATTTCAGAAAAATAAAATTATCACATTAATATTCATACAAAATTATGCCAGAATACCAAAAATCATAATTTGTCATCAACATTTGATATTTTTTTTAAAAATAGGAAGTTTCAGGCATTACCAAGGGTTGCTCTGTTCACCGGCCTTTAGCCACTAAAGCCGGCAACCACTATGTCGGTCGGAATCCTCTCCCACCCAAAACCTTAACCCTATCTTAGCCTAGCAGCAGATTTACCCTAACCCCTTCGAACGAACAGACAAAATCCTCCCTATTTAATTTGATTTTTTTTCTTCAATTTCTTCAAATTCTCGTTACATCCTACTTCAATCTTGTTCTTCTTCCTATCCTGATGATTGCATGTTGGAAATTTCAATTTCAATTCGCCCAAAAAATTCGGATGAAATGGAGAGAGTTTTGGTTTCATTTTTTTTCTTCTAATTTTTGATGATTTGTTTTATCTTCTCTCTCTATTCTAATGTCTATATATATATATATATATATATATATATTAATTAATTTTGCCGACATTGAATGAGGGTGATATTCTGCATTTTTTTTTTTGCTTCCTCTCTTTTGTTTTTCTTTTTTTAGCTATAATATAATATAATATAATATAATATAATATAATGTGTACCTTTTTTTGCATATTTATATATTCCATACATGTATATATATATATGCCCATATAATTCATATTATTATTATTTTATATATTTTACTTTATTTTTAGCATATAACATATATATATATATATATATATATATACATTCATTTTACCTTACACACATACATATATATATATATATATATAACTGTTTTAATTTTAACATTATTACTTAAGTTTAGATCCTCACATCCAAAGGAAACTTCCACCTAGATGCAAGGATCCATGTATGTTTATAATCTACTATAAGATAGGTAATGTTGGAATTGAGAAAGCAATGTGTGATTTAGGAGCTTCAATCAATGTCGTGCCTTTATTTATTTATCAATGTCTAAATATTAGTCCATTGAAGGAAACTAGCGTGATTGTTTAGCTTGCTAATAGATCTAATGTGTATCCTAGGGGAGTTTTAGAAGATGTTTTAGTACAATTTAATGGGTTGGTTTTCCTTGTCGATTTTTATGTACTTAACACGGAGGATGATGATTCTCCTAGTTCATTATTAATCTTATTAGGGAGGCCAATTCTTAAAACATATAAGACAAAAATTGATGTGCATGGTGGTACACTTACTATGGAGTTTGATCGTAAAATTATTAAATTTAATATTTATGATGCCATGAAATATCTAAGTGATGTATCTCATGTTTTTGTAATAGATGTTATTGATTCATTAGCACAAGAAACATTTCATTTGAGTGATGATGATAAGTTGAAAGTTTCGCTTGATAGAAATTTTAGTCTGAATACATTATAGAAGTTTGAGAAGAAATTTGTGATACATCTTGACTTGCACAAAACAATCTATGAATTGGAGTTTCTCAAACTTATAAGGTATGGTATCTCTTACATTGATTTGCCTCTTTCTCATACAAAGCTTCTTCCTTCTATTGTGTAAGCATTAAAATTGGAATTGAAACCCTTGCCTAATCATCTAAAGTACACATTCTTAGGAGAAAAAGAAACCCTTGCAGTGATAATTTCTAATAAGTTTAGTACTTTAGAATAAGAAAAACTCGTTTGGGTGCTTAGAGAGTACAAGGAAGCTACTGGATGGACTATAGCCTATATTAAAGGATTGAGCTATTCTATATACATGCATAGGATATTGTTGGAGGAAAATTGCAAGCCTTTAAGGGAAGCCTAACATTGATTAAATTCACCTATGATGAATGTGGTAAAAAAAGAGATCTTAAAGCTTCTTGATGTAGGTATGATATATCTAATTTCTGATAGTAAGTGGGTAAGTCTAATCTAAGTTTTCCCAAAGAAAGTAAACTTAGCTATGATGGAAAATCCTGATGGTATGTTAGTGATAGGAATCAAAATCCGACAAGACCTATCATTAGGGCAAAAACTAAAGGATTTCGAATTTTGGTGATGAGGGCCCATTTTGAGCAAATCGACCTCGGAATTATTTGTTATCTAACTTCTTTTCTCTTATTCATGTATTATATATTCCAACAGGCACACTTATCATATTCTATAGTGCGATGGACAAACTCCTTCAAACTCAGCTTGTGGGTTATCCATGGACCGATTTGAACCGGCGATGAGTTGAGCCGATGGATCCTATAGAAGACTGGCATCATGAAGACCATTTATTTTATATATTTCTTCTTTTATGAACTATTTTAGTTGTATTTTGGTTTTGGGACACTTTTATTTCCATGTAATTTTCATTTAGGGTTAACCACGTTAAAAGTGGCAAACTTGTAATTTTGAGCACTTTTTAACCCTAGGAGTAGTAAGTATAAATACTTGCTTAAGAGAAGGTTTGAGGAGGCTTAATTTTGCAGAAAAAACACTTCACATTTCGTGAGAGGGCTTAGGGTTTTCCTAATTCCAAATTCTTTTATCAATTTCAATCCCAAGAAGTTGAAATTGTGGCGAGTGCAACACGGAGAAATCGTGAGTAATATCGATTCATCTTTGTTGTTGTTCATTTCTTCTCTAGTGTGTCATATCTAGGGTTGATTTGGATGTTCTTGGACTTGTTTTAATTTGAAATTCGTGATCAATAGGTTGTTATAGGATTGATTATGTTGATATATGATATCATTCTCTTTATTGTGGAGTAAATTGGATAGTTGAAGGAAGGGTTGGAATTTACGGTTTGACCCATTTAATTTCCTGATTTGATTCACGTGGGTTTCAATTCTAATTGTTATTATTTGATGAAGATTACTTGTTTGGATTGATAATAGCAATTAGAGCTCTTTAGATTTCATTCCATTGCCTTAGGATTTTCGCATTTACCTGGTCAAGTGAATCGGTTTTTGTGTTTTGTGAATTATGGTGTGTCGAGCCTAATTTTTGAATTCCCATTCCTAATCCGATCTAGACTAGACCCTATGCTCATCTAATGTAGATCCTCGACTTGAGTTAGGAATTTTGTTTGATTTTTGGAGTCGCCACCCAACTGTTGTTGGGAAATATTCAATTAAGACTAAATGAGCGGATTAGTCTTAATTTGGACTACTAGTCGTCATGATTTCCTCTTTTTGTTTTTGAAAAGAAGAAAAGGGAAAACCAGAGTTTCTAAGTTCGGAGGCTAACCTATTAAAACCTTTGCGGTTACCACCTAATCTCCTAAAATTGTTCATCTTTAGAAATGTGTTTCATTGTATTTCTGTTACTTTTTATTATGTTTTTGAATTATCTCAAGAAAAAGGATTTTTCATTTATTTTATGGTTTGACTCAAATGGGTGCCTATGTACCTGCTAATCAGGATCAAACAAGCCGTAATTCACTTTTCTGAAAACTTAAGTGTGTTTGTGAATTTTAATTTTGAAATCTCTTTTAATTTATGTTCTTAACATTTTTGGGATTTTTCTAAAAATTTCTAAGCCTAAGCTTTGATTTTATTTTGAAAATGATTTTTTAGGAAAAATCTCAATTTTTGGATTTATTTGAAGAAAAAAGATTTTTCTAAGTGCTAAAACCTATTTTTTATGATTTTTATAATTTTTTATTAACTTTTTGTTAATTTTTGTTAATCTTTATGATTTTTTTGTTTTTTTCTTCTCTCTTTTTTTTTTCTTTTATTCTTCTACAATTTTATGATTTTTCTAAGGTTTCATGATTTTTATAGTTTTATTATTTTTCTATGATTTTTATTGATTTTTTATGATTTTGTGAATTTTTGTTAAAATTTTTATCCTAAGTTATTATCTATCCTATTTTAAAGTTTCGTTATTATTTTTTCTAATATTTTTATTATTTTCTACATTTTTATTATATTTTCTTTCTTTTTATTTTTTTTGTTTTTGTTTTTATCTACATTTTTATTTCCAAAAAAAAACCTAATTTCTACATTTTCTACTTATGGAAATAAAACATAAATAATAAATAATAAATAATAAATAATAAAAAAATAAATAACTAACAAATTAATAAATAATAACAAGTAATAAATTAATTCGAAATAAAATAAATAAACAAAATAAACGAATAAATAAAAAAAATAAAATCCAAAAAATCCGGCTTACTTAGATCTGGGTCGGAGCGCGGGTCGGGTCAGTCGGATCGGGTCGAATCGGGTCGGGTCGGATCGGGTTGGGTCTCCTCCGATGCTCTCTGATTTGCACTCTTTCCTTACTTTCTCTCAATTATGATCTGTGCTCTGGCTTCCTCGTCTCCTCCTCTATTTATAGGCACTTCACATCGAGCTGGATAAGCTCGGATTTCCTCCGATCGAAGCAAATCGGCTCGACAGTTAAAAAAAACAACTCCGATTCGTGTCAATCCATTGATTTGTTGCGATTTGATTCCAATTAGATAATGTTTATCTCATTTCCGTTGAAGATCTGTTGGATTTGTGCAAAAAATCGAATCAAAACGGCTGAAATACGAATTTTTCCTTTCGCCGGCGATCTCGGGCTCGAGGTAGGAGATGATCACGCGCCGGGCGCGTGCGTTTCTTCCAGCCAATCAGATGCTGCCACGTGTCCTGGGCAAATGCAAAATTCGCAAAACGCGGAAACTGCTTCCCCCGCGATTCGAACCCCTGACCGAGCCCCCCTGCGCTCGCCTTAGCCCGTGGTTCGGACCAGCTGAGCTAGCCCATTTTCCTGATTTTTCTTATTTCGCAAATTGCATATATGCAATGCGATTTTTCTATTTTTTTGTATTTTTTGAAAATTCCAAATTTTGTAAAAATTGTTTATTATTTATTATTGCTATTTCTGAAATCATTTTTTCAAAATTGAGGTGTTTTCCTATTTATTTTTATTTTTTGAATATTTTTATTATTTATGGTAAATTAGAGAAAAATTGGAAAAAATTAGGGAAAATTGAAAATTGATTATTAATGATGATTATTGATTCCTAAGGCAAAAATGGGGTGTTTACAAGGTGTTTTCCTTGATTCTTTTGATTGTGCTTAAGCTTGGAATTAGGCACATCAGTTAGTACCCACCTATGTTAAAAAATGGGTAGTGAGTTTACACAGATTACTGAAAGTTAAATGCATCAACTAGAAATGGTCACTTTCCTCTTCCATTTATTGATCAGATGCTTAAATGTTTAGTAGGTTGTTCCCATTATTGTTGTCTTGATGGTTATTTAGGTTTTCATCAAATTCTAGTTGCACTTGAAGACCAAGAGAAGGCCACCTTCCTATGCCCATTGGTACTTTTGCATATTGACAAATGCATTTTGGACTTTGCAATGCCCTTGCCACATTTTAAAGGTGTATTGTTAGTATATTTCAAATTATGTGAGAATATCATAGAGGTATTTATGGATGATTTTATTATCTATGGTAATTCCTTTGATGCATGTTTGACTAACCTTACAAAAGTGCTTAGAAGATGTATAGAGACAAAACTTATTTTGAAGTATGAAAAGTGTCAATTTATGGTTGATCAAGATGTTATTTTAAGCCATGTTATGTCTTTTAGGGGAATTGAAGTGAATAAAGCTAAGATACAAGTGATTAAATCTTTGCCTTACCCCATAAATGCTTGGGGAGTTTGCACTTTTCTTGGAAGTGTAGGATTCTATTGATTGTTTTATCAAGGATTTTTCTAAGATCACTCAACCCCTATGTAGTTGCTATAAAAAGATGTGGCATTTGAGTTTAATGAGGCTTGCAAAGAGGCACTCGATAAATTGAAGGAGATGCTAATTTCTGCTTCTATTATCAAGCCACTCGATTGGAGCCTCTCCTTTGAAATTATGTGTGATGCAAGCAACCGTGTTGCTGGCACTATTCTTGGACAAAGAGTTGGAAGAGCTCCTCATGTTATATATTTTTCTTCAAGAACACTTGATAGTGCTCAATGCAACTATTTGACAATGGAAAAAGAGCTTCTAGCTATTGTTTTTGCTTTAAAGAAATTCCATTCATATTTGCTTAGGACTAAAGTAATTGTTTATTTTGATCATGCATCTCTAAAGTACTTGCTCTCAAAGAAGGAGGTAAAACCAAGACTTATCTAATGGATACTCATATTACAAGAGTTTAACTTGGAGACATGGGATATGAAAGGTGTAAAAAATTTGTTTGTAGATCACCGTCGTAAAATACTCACAAATACAGAGCTATATCCATTGCAAGATGATTTTCTAAATGAGACTTTCTATTCTATTCAATAGACAACTCCTTAGTATGCTAATATTGTTAATTATTTAGTTACAAAAACATTACTAAATGATTTATTTTGGGCTTAAATCAAAGGTGATGCTAAATATCATGTTTAGGATGATCCTTATCTGTGTAAACATTGTTATAACCAAATTATTTGGAGTTGCATTTATTAGTAGGAAATTCCTTTTTTTTTTTAGAAAAACATTTGTTATTCATATGCATGTGGGGAACACTTTGGTCCTAATAGAACAACTCACAAGGTATTGGAGTGTGGTTTATTTTGGCCTACTTTGTTTCGTGATTCACATATATCTTGTAAATCTAGTGAGTAATGTCTAAAAGTTGGAAATTTAAGGCATAGAGATCAAACGCCACTTACCCCTATTCTTGTTTGTGAGATATTTGATGTATGGGGTATTGATTTTATGGGCCTTTCTCCTCCTTCTTTTGGTACTATTTACATTATTCTTGCTATAAAATATGATGTGCCTAATTCCAAGCTTAAGCACAATAAAAAGAATCAAGGAAAACACCTTAATTCACAAAACACAAAACTGGTTCACTTGACTAGGTAAATGCGGAAATTCTAAGGTAATGGAATGAAATCTAAAGAGCTCTAATTGCTATTATCAATCCAAACAAGTAATCTTCATCAAATAATAACAATTAGAATTGAAACCCACGTGAATCAAATCAAGAAATCAAATGAGTCAAACCGCAAATTCAAACCCTTCCTTCAACTATCCAATTCACGCCACAATAAAGAGAATGATATCATATATCAACATAATCAATCATATAACAAGCTATTGATCACGAATTGCAAATTAAAACAAGTCCAAGAACATCCAAATCAACCCTAGATATGACTCACTAGAGAAGAAATGAATAACAACAAAGATGAATCGATATTACTCACGATTTCTCTTTGTTGCACTCGGCACAATTTCAACTTCTTGGGATTGAAATTGATAAGAGAATTTGGAATTAGGAAAACCCTAAGCCCTCTTACGAAATGTGAAGTGTTTGTTCTGCAAAAATAAGCCTCTTCAAAACCTCTCTTAAGCAAGTATTTATACTTGCTACTCTTAGGGTTAAAAAGTGCTCAAAATTACAAGTTTGCCACTTTTAAGGTGGCTAGCCCTAAATGAAAATTACAAGGAAATAAAAGTGTTCCAAAACCAAAATAGTTCATAAAAGAATAAATATATAAAAGAAATGGTCTTCAAGATGCCGGTCTTCTATAAGATCCATCGGTCCAGCTCATCGCCGGTTCAGGTCGATCCATTGATAACCCACAAGCTGAGTCTAAGGGAGTTTGTCCATTGCCCTATAGAATATGATAAGTGTGCCTGTTGAAAAACACAATACAAGAATAATAGAAAAGAGGTTAATATATAAATAATTCCGGGGTCGATTTGCTTAAAATGGGCCCTCAATGCCAATATTTGAAATCCTTCAATTCTTGCCCTAATGATAGGTTTTGTCGGATTTTTATTCCCATCATCTCCTCGGGCCTAAAAAAGATTTGTCCTCAAATCTAGTAGATCAAATGCAGTAGAGACTTTGTTTCTTCCTAGCAAGTCACCTGAAGAAATATCTTTGCAGAATCTCAATATCTGAAATACTACAGGCGGTGATTGTCTTCTCTCCTCCATTTCCAGGATGTATCCTTTTGCAACACAAATAATGACCCATTATCCACTAAAGTTACCCCTGTATCAAACTGTTCCACTGAAACTTTTTCCTCTTTTTCTAACTCATCTGTATGTTGCTGATCTTCATGGTCTTCTAATGGTTGGCCCAACTGCTCATTACCCTCTAAAACCTCTGAAGGTGAACATAAGTATCTCTGAACAGTCTGGCTCTCTGGTGGTCTACTCATCTGACTATGATCATCAGGATCCTCTAAAGGTTGGCACATTGGTGTTTGAGAAATTTTATGCTCTAAGGGTTGGCTTATGTCACTAGAGCCCTCAAGAATCTTTGAAGGTTGGTATACCTGAGTCTACACAGTTTGGTTCTCTGAAGGTTTGATCATATGGCTATGATCCTCACGAACCTGTGATGGCTGTTTTATTTTTCTTTGCATCTCTTGGACCTCTAATGGTGACATAAGGTTCAATATTATACGTTTACCATCCTTTTTAAACATATAATTATTTCTATGTCCATCATGTAATACCATTTTGTCATACAACCATGGTCTACCAAGTAATATATGGGATGCACAAAGAGGAAGAATATCACATTCAAGCTCATCATAGTACTTGTCCCCTATACCGAAGGGTACCCTAGCCCTTTGGGTCACATAAAGACCATTCTGATCATTCAACCAATGCAATGTATAGGGTTTGGGATGTGGGATAGTTTCAAGTTTCAACTTTGATACTAATGATGCAGCTACAACATTAATACAACTACCACCATCAATAATAATTGCGCACAAGTTTCCTTATACCTTACATGAAGTATGGAACAAGTTTTCTCTTTGTCCCTCATCAATGGTTTGAAAGGAAGTCAAGTCCCGATGTAATATGTTAGTAGATAAATACAACTCACTTGACATCTTTGCTTACTAATTTCAACAACCTCAATATACTTCACCACACCACAACAACACACCCTTACATACCCACAGTGCTCACACTCAACCAATATAAGAAATGTTTATTGGTACTTCAAATAAAGTTAAGTGAGATAATTGAAGCACAAATAAATACTTCAAAGTAGTTAAGAAATTAAATTCAACTAACAAGTGTTGAAGTAATAAGTTCAATTACTTTCACACTTTAATGTTTGTTTTTGAATTCAAATTCTACTACTTCAATTTTCCTTTCTTGCTATGGTTTCACACCTACAATTGATCTTGATGTGCAGCACCTTAATCCACACAACTCCACAACACGGCAACAAATTCAAATAAACATCCTTAATGCACTTTCCACAAATGGTAATAATCAAATTTCAAATTCAAATGGAACACAATCAATACCACTTAATAACTTCCTTAACTTAATGGATGTGTTTGAATTTCGAATAAATTCCCTATTATCCCACACAATGCAATTCTGAAAATTGTACACTTCCACTTCCAATTTGCACAACACAACACTACACAAACACCTCAATTACGGTGCACTCACTTCACCAATAAATCCTATGACAACAACAACAAATTGCACTCCACTTCCACGGCAATGATAACAAATGGCTACAACAACAAATGTACTCCACTTCCACGACAATAATAATAAAATATACTTCACTCCCCATAAGTTCTAACCGCAACTTACAACAAAATAGGTAGCAACTTCAATTTGAAATTCAAACAAATTCACTTATTGCAAGCCTTCTTCAATTGGTAAGTAATGAATTCAAATTCAAATAGCAATCATTAACTCCCACAACTTAATTGCATGTGTTTGAATTTAAATAATTCCTTACTAATCAAAACTCAATGTAATCTACAAATTATACTCCATCAATTCAGAATTACACAATGGAAGTCACAACAACAACCAACACAATGTCCTCACTCCACAAGCTAGTTACGGTAAGGATTGATGAGTTTTTCAAGTTCAAAAGTTGTTAAATTAAACAACACTTCTATGCTTCTGCCCTTCCACGAAAATTATTGATCATAAGATGATAAAAAAACCTTCCCAATCCAACTCCAACAAACATCAAATTAAATCCTAATCCAAGGTAATTTCACAATCTCAAAACAATAACAACAACATAAATTGCGTTTTTTTTTTCACTTGTTCAACCCTAACTGATGATCACTTCCACGAAATTAAATACAACCAATTCCCTTCTCTCAGCATGTGCTCTGATACCAAAATAATGATGTGCCTAAATCCAAGAATAAGCATATACAAAACCAATTTGAAAGACAATCAAACTAGTCTCAATCACATGAACAATGGTGTCAAATCTCAATGTTTATAACCAAATCTTCCAATGAGGATGTGATAAATCTTAAGTATCCAAATTAGATTTCTCTGATACCAAAATATGATGTGCCTAACTCCAAGCTTAAGCACAATAAAAAGAATCAAGGAAAACACCTTAATTCACAAAACATAAAATTGGTTCACTTGACTAGGTAAATGCGGAAATTCTAAGGTAATGGAATGAAATCCAAAGAGCTCTAATTGCTATTATCAATCCAAACAAGTAATATTCATCAAATAATAACAATTAGAATTGAAACCCACGTGAATCAAATGAGTCAAACTGCAAATTCCAACCCTTCCTTCAACTATCCAATTCACGCCACAATAAAGAGAATGGTATCATATATCAACATAATCAATCCTATAACAAGCTATTGATCACAAATTTCAAATTAAAACAAGTCCAAGAATATCCAAATAAACCCTAGATATGACTCACTAGAGAAGAAATGAACAACAACAAAGATGAATCGATATTACTCACGATTTCTCTTTGTTGCACTTGCCACAATTTCAACTTCTTGGGATTGAAGTTGATAAGAGAATTTGGAATTAGGAAAATGCTAAGCTCTCTCACGAAATGTGAAGTGTTTGTTCTGCAAAAATAATCCTCTTCAAACCCTCTCTTATGATGTGCCTAAATCCAAGCTTAAGCACAATCAAAAGAATCAAGAAAAACTCCTCAATTCACACACACAAAAACCGGTTCACTTGACTAGGTAAATGTGGAAATCCTAAGGCAATGGAATGAAATCCAAAGAGCTCCAATTGCTATTATCAATCCAAACAAGTAATCTTCATCAAATAATAACAATTATAATTGAAATCTACGTGAATCAAATCAAGAAAACAAATGGGTCAAACGGCAAATTCCAATCCCTTCCTTCAACTATCCAATTCATGTCACAATGAAGAGAATGATATAATGTATCAACACAATCAACCCTATAACAAGCTATTGATCACGAATTGCAAATTAAAACAAGTCCAAGAACATCCAAATCAACCTAGATATGACGCACTAGTGATGAAATGGAAAGCAACAATAAGGAACCGATATTACTCACGATTTCTCCTTGTTGCACTCGCCACAATTTCAACTTCTTGGAATTGAAATTGATAAGAGAATTTGGAATTAGGAAGACCTTAAGCCCTCTCACGAAATGTGAAGTGTTTTTTCTACAAAATTAAGCCTCCTCAAACCCTCTCTTAAGCAAGCATTTATACTTGCTACTCTTAGGGTTAAAAAGTGCTCAAAATTACAAGTTTGCCACTTTTAAGGTGGCTAGCCCTAAATAAAAATTACAAGGAAATAAAAGTGTTCCAAAACCAAAATAGTTCATAAAAGAATAAATATATAAAAGAAATGATTTTTAAGATGCCGGTCTTCTATAGGATCCATCGGCTCAACTCATCGCTGGTTTAGGTCGGTCTATGGATAACCCACAAGCTGAGTCTGAGGGAGTTTGTCCATTGCCCTATATAATATGATAAGTGTGCCTGTTGGAAAACACAATACAAGAATAATAGAAAAGAGGTTAATATATAAATAATTCCGGGGTCGATCTGCTCAAAATGGGCCCTTAATGCCAAGATTTGAAATCCTTCAGTTCTTGCCCTAATGATAGGTTTTTTCGAATTTTTATTCCTATCAGATTATGTCTCAAAATGGGTAGAAACTAAGGCTACTCAAACTAATAATGCTAAAGAAATTTGTTAAATCTCATATATTTGTGTGGTTTGGGATGCCAAAAGCTATGCTTAGTGATCGTGGTGCTCATTTTTGTAATAAAGTGGTGGAAGCTCTACTAAAGAAGTACAATGTCACTCACAACACTTTTACAGCTTACCATTCTCAAATGAATGGACTAGTTAAGGCATCTAATAGAAAAGCTAAGTCCATTCTTGAGAAAATTGTCAATCTAAATAGGAAAGATTGGATTGTATAGCTTAAGGATGCATTATAGGCCTATTGAACAACTTACAAGACCCTTATAGGCATGTCTCCTTATCGTTTGGTATTTGGAAAACCATGTCATCTTCCTATGGAATTGGAGCATAGGGCATATTGGGCTATCGAGCAATGTAATATGCAGTTATATGATGTAGGTGAACAAGGGAAACTTTAACTACAAGAGCTAGAGGAAATTCATAATGATGTTTATGAGAGCTCAAAATTTACAAGGAAATTTTCTATAGGTTAGAAAGTTCTACTTTACCATTCTCATTTGAAATTATTTTTTTGGGTAAATTGTGTTCTATGTGGGTTGGACCTTTTATTATTACTAATGTTTTTCCTCATGGTGTAGTTGAGATACGAATTTTGGAAACTAGTAAAATTTTTAAGATCAATGTTTATCACTTGAAAACTTTTTATGATGTTTTTCAAGTGTATAGTGTTGAAGAAGTCAGTTTGGAATGTCCATGTTGTGGAAGTTGAGACATGAACACATCTAGCTAAAGACATTAAAAAAAAGAGCTTATGGGAGGCAACCTATACATTATTATTATTTATCTACTTTAGAAAAAAAAAAAACCTTTAGTTCCTTTCTTTGTATTTTCTTTTATTTATTTATTATTATTTTTATTAGATTATTCAATGAAGTGTGGAATAGAAGATGCCAAGAAAAGCGATCCCATCCATACCTTAGGGTAGTATTCTTTTTGGTACTTTTTTTTTTTTTTAATTTGCCTAAACATTGAGGACAATGTTTGAATTAAAAATGAATTTTGGGGTGCAATGGTGGTGGTGCGTGGGTAGTCTGTTGGATATAAAGGAATATGATATGTTGAGTGTTAATAATTGATTTGGGTTGCTATAAAAAAATGTATCATATCATTGGGTGTGATAACATTTGCATGATTTAAATATTTGGCAAATTTATTTTATTTTATTTTTTTTTGTGCACCAATATGCAACTTTGTGCTAATTTAGAGATTATACACAAAATTGTTGCCTGATTTTCTTTTCTTTTCTTTTCTTTTTTTGTAAACTTTTATCACTTTGTTTAAGGAAAATAATGAAATTGCAAGGTCTTATTGTTTTTAAATTTAAGGTCTAAAGCTTTGGGTTGAGGCAATACTATTTACAAAAGTTTAGTCATATACATTTTTTTAGATTCACTTTGTCATACACTCATTCCTAGGAAATTTTTAAAAGGTATGAAAGGCTCTTATACTTGTGATCAAATGGAGTTTTCTTTTTTAAAAATAAATAAATAATAAAGTTGGGAACTTAAAAAAAAAATTGATTAATTAAAAAAAATTATATGGTTAATTAAGATAAAAAGTGCTAATTCTACTCTAACGACTTAGGTAACCATGGTATGAGTATCTTTGAGCTCTAACCTTAAGTACATTTTGACCTTCCCTAAGATGTTCGGGTAACAAAATCCACTTAACTAAAAAGGTTGTGGTATGGCACTAAAGTAAATAAAAATTGAAAGTCTCATAGTGGGCCACTTAACTCAAGCTATTAAATTTGTGGAGTGTCTTGTGGGGAATGATGCTTGTTGTTTCAGGTGATGAGCTCAATAACATCGACCTAAAACTTACTACATGGATCAAGAGAAAAGTAAAAAAGAAAAAAAACTAATAAATAAAAAGAATAACATTAAAAAAAAAAATATATATATATATAAAGAAAAGAAGCCCACATTGACATAGAGAGATGATTGAGATTAAATGGATGAAATATGTATAAGTATAAAAGCTAGAACAAACATAATAGGAAGTGTTTACAGTTTAGTTTAAATTTATTAAAGTGTATATGACTCTTCTTAAGTGAATTAATATTAAACTCAATTTGAGGACAAGGAACTTTTATGTAAACTATACAAAAGTTGCATTGCCTAAATTAATTATTTTAGTCAAATAGTTATACGAAAGTTCGCATTGCCTAGATTCATTATTTTAGTCAAATAGTTAGTGATATTAGTGCATAATATAAAGATTAGGGAATTATTTTGTGTAATAAAGTTGCTAGTAGTTTGAAAATTATTTGATGTTGGATACGAAAGAAAATTTGTCATCTCATTCCAATTTTATTGAGATCATGCATGTGTATATCAAATTGTGAGTGTAGTATGGTTATCCTCTTAAATTGAATTGAATTTATTTTGCTTACGGACAAGCAAATTTAAAGTCGGGGGCGTTTGACAAGTTGTAAATTTATATATCTTTATTCAGCTTTTCATTATACTTATGTAAATATTTTTATATTTTTTATAGAAAAAATATATTAATTCATAAAATATACATAAAAAATATATTAGTGAAAGAAAAGACCAAGAATTGATTAAGCAATTGCCACTAGCCAACACATTCAACCCATTGCATTGAAGCATCTCAATCCAGCCATTCCAATGTCCATCGTCCAAGATCCATTGTTGATCACGTGGAGGGTTTGAGACACTTGCTGCTTTTGCCATTTTTTTATTATTATTTCATTTTGGTAGCCGCATATTACAAATAAATAAATAAAAATAGAAAAAAAAAAGCAAAAAAAACAACGAAGACATGCAGCAGTCATTGAACGATTGACGAACAGAAGGAAAATTGGGATCGTTTGACGATAGCAACCAGAATTTTTTTTTTGGGTGTTTTCTTGTGTTCTTTCATGGTATGAGTAGTTAAATTAATTCTAGCCAATGAATAATTATAAATTTTGTTTCTCCAAAAATTGCGAAATCTAATTAATTTTCACTGTTTATTTGTTTATCGAGTATTTATATATCTTCTACACTTTTTGATATTATTATTTTCTGATTGATGCAAAATAGAGTCCCTTTATTCAATTATCAAAAAATATATTGTCAATTAGAACATTGAATCCATAATTGTTTAATCATTATAATGTTTGTGCTAAATTAACATAGTTGATTATAAAAAAGATAATTAATTTATGCTATAAAAATATATAGTCTAGTCTAAATAGATTAAACTTGTGATTTGTTGGCTAGAGTTGGTGATCCCTTAATTCCTAATGCTATTGATAAATTAAACCCTAAGAGCGTAATTAGGGTTGTTTTGTCAATAAGAAAAATAATCAAAGAGCTTGTTTTGATTATAAAAAAAAGTAAGGAGAGATAGGTTATTAGAGCTTGTTAATAGTTATAATCAATTTATTGAGATTAAAAAAAAACAATTCTTTGAATCAATGATCAATTATGTGTATCAAAATAGTGATTATACCTTTGGTCTAATGTTCATTATTATTAATTTTCTCTTTTAAGTTGCATTATGTTTTATTGGTAGATAATTTTTAAAATTTAGATCACCTTATTTTAGTTTCATTATTATTTTTTTCAAAGCCTCCATCTTTACTTTATTTTAATTTGTTACTCTATTGAAATTAATTTTACCAATCTCGTAGATATGACCTTACTTATTGCTATATATAATACAATGTATATTTTAGAGTAGGAATTTATATTTGTTGGATTCGACTCCATTCACATATGGTTGATAATTTGCTTGTAATAGTTTGTTTTTGTGTAGTAATGAGAGTATTACACTTCTATCACAAAGAGAGATGCTTTGCTCATTCCCTTATAATGCGACCATTGTGTAGGTCCTTTTGTGTATATGATTGATAGAAGAACCACTAGGGTAAGTTTTACCAACATTGTTAGGTGGGGCATGGTTGCAATAAGACTCAAAGAATAAAGTTAGAGCCACTTAGAAGATTTTTGAAGTGTGAAATGTTTTGTAAACTTCCATTATTTCTATATTCTTTTTAGATATGGACTCAAATTTTATAAGTTTATTTCTTTTGTTTTACCCACCTATTTGTCAACAAGACTTTTGTTTTAGAGCCTATATATAAATACTTACCTTTTAATATATTAATGTTATTATCCTTATAGTTAGAGTAGATGCTTTATGAGTACTTTACTGCAATAAAACACTTGTAATGGGTTGTCACAACTAAGATTCTTTGTGAGGTGTGACAATGTTATTTTTCATTTACAATATTTAATATAACGATTAACAATGCAAGAATGTTATTGTGATGCTAATAACAACACATGAGTTAAATATGCTTTAAGTAATAATCTGATATGATATGTATAAGTTTTCCATCTAGATAGAGTTTTATATTCTTAGTAGTATGGGACTAACTTTTATCTTTAAATATTCTTTTTAGTTATTTATCTCATATCAGTTGAGTATAGTTATGTGTAAATAGAGATGCAAATTCTTTTCGACTTCATCAATGATATATGGGCTAGAATTACATGGTTCAATTACTTGAAGTTTTTTATCTTAAAATTTTATAATGAAAAAAAATAGATTAAATCAATTCAAAGACCCTAAGCCCATGAATCAATCCAAGGCATATCCTCGGGTTGAAAGACCCAACATTGAACCGGCCTTGGGTGTGCTAGTTATGTTTACCCATTCGAGGGCCCTTGACCCATCGATTCTAGCTAGTTCAGGTTGGGCTAGGACCCTGGTGTCCCTCGTGCATCAACTTATGTGCTTAAATGAGCATTGTGCCCTTAGCTACTAAATGACTTCTAGCAAACTTGCCTTTGGTTTTGATTGAATTATATGGTATACTTAAGCAAAAATAAAACGAAACGAAAGCATATTAGTCTAGAAAACGTTGAAAAAATTGCATCCGGTTTGAGTTATATTATATCAAATCTGATAATGTATAAGCATCCAATTAAATCATTTGTACATAATGATTTACTTTATTATCGTCTAGGTTTATGATGCATAGCATAAAGATTTTGAACTTTATCTCTGTGAATCGGTTTTAAGTCCATATATCTCCTTTGATATAAGTTTTTTTTTTTTGTAAAAGATTAAAATAGGTACCAATCACAACAAAGATAATGTATGTTTGTGTCACATGTACGCCTATAAGCTCAGCTACAGTTAAAGTGGTATGAACCGATAATAAGTGTTATGTTAAGTGGTGCGTACAAGAGATATATGTTTGTCTCCAAGTGAATATTGAAGATATACATATGATAGAATTAAAGATTTCATAATAAGGAGTAAATGATATAATAATTTGTATATATTACATTTTGTAACATTCATTCACGATTTCAATTACTTAAAATATAGATAATCCAGTTGTACTTATAACTAAACATTTATTCGCTCCATTGTAATTAACCCAATTAGAGTATATTATACTTATTAAGAAAACATTGTGAATCAAATTACAATAAATTAGGTCAGTATGAAATCGATGTAGTAATATATTAATTTGTGTCATAATGGAGATTATATACGAATTAGTCATGTCATTCCATATCCTTGTTGAGGTTGTTTCTACGATTCGTTCTTTGGGTCGGATTGGTTTCACTTGATGTAATGGAAGCTTTCTTCCATTTCTTTCGTTCAGATTTTGGACGTTGGAATACTTAAAAAAAAAAAATGTCCTCTGAAAAATAATTGTAAGTATACAATGTATATGATTTTCAATTTTCCAGGCGGATAAACTTCGATGACCACAGCACCAATGTAAAACTCTTAAGTTATAATTACTTTTATATGCACTAATGGATGTATCACTAGCGACACGTATAGCAAAAATGTGAAAACATGGAAGGCATAAATTATCATCCGAAGCCATGTTTATTTGGAAAGATTACATCATAAAAGAGGTGAGGATAAAAACTTGAAACAATAAAACGAATAACGACTGTTGACACCTACAATAACGATCATAGTGCCCAAACTTGAATCATTAAAAGTACATAACTGTTATTTATTTATTTATTTATTTTCATATTTCATTTTACATAATAAACCCTTTTTACCAAGAAATTTCCCCCCACCCACTTTACTCGGGTCGAAGCTATCCCGGGTGCTTCCTTAGAAGAAAGATGCTTAATTTTGTGGTTTCAAGGTTAAGTCGTACAGATGTTCGTGACGCACGAGGAACAAAGCAAAGAAGCCAATTACATTGAGAGGCAAAGCAATTACTTTCGGTTTAAGCAGCTGGATGGCTTTACTTTATCACACCGATTTATGATTTTCCTCGAAACCCAGGCCCTACCCTCGAACTTTCCTCGTAGGATGGCATTCCAATGCATAATCTTTCTTATAATTTGGTGCATAGCCACTGGCTGTGGGTCCCACTGGGATGCAAGTGAGCGAAAGCCATGGCATGATTCCGGTTGAATTCATATTCTATTGGAATAAGTACCCGGGTAATTTTCAATAGTTCTAGCAAAATTTAATAGGCTCTTATATACGTACAATAAAGTTCAATCAACTTCCTTGTGTTGTGACTTAGTTAATGAGGTTTCGGGAATCATTTGAGTTTTATATTATTATATTATATAAGTTCTCATACATTATTGAAAAAATTTATCAAATGCAATAATATAAATATAAAGAATTTGAATAGCTCACTTAAAATAAAATCAACTAGTTGGATTTTAGCATAAAGTTAGATGACTCAAATGACTCAACCAAGCTATAGAAAACTTTATGGACTTTTAACAAAATTATAGAAGACTTCTAATCATATCACTATTTACAAAAGTTTGTGTGTGTGTGTGTGTGGATAAGGATGTTATGTTGACATGATAAATAACAACAGATAATAAACTCTTTTGCTCTTCAAGACTACAAAGCATAAAGAGGTCATCCTATAGAAGAGATGACAAATTAATAAAAAACACAATATGTTCTACTTGGACTACACAATATCCTGTAGAAGAGACAAACTTTGACTTCAATTAGACTACACATGAAATTTTAGAAGAAAATAAAATTAAACTTTCTGCAGTGAGCTAATCACTGCATGCAACATGCAAATTTCTTTTGCATATACAATTTTTTTAATTAAACAACTTTTATTTATTTATTTGTTTTTTTTTTCAATGTCCCATGCAGAGCAAGTTAAAAAAAAAATTAAATGAGCCTTAATAATTTTGGATTGGATGGTAATATTTGTTACATAAGGGATAATTTTTTTGGTGTCCCTATTGTATTATTACTAATCACATGTATATGTCTGAACAAGTTATAAATGTATAATGATAAAAGTTTATTCCAACACACCAAATGTGTAAATGTAATTAGACTTGGTCTAGCAAATATGGTATATGTTCACTAAATCACGTATTAAAGAAAAAGTTTGGAACGAAATTAATGCTTTTAAAAGATATCGGTATTCGAAAAAGTGAACAAACGTGTAGAAGTTCAAAATTATTCCTTCAAATATGGGGATGGATTTTTCTATTAGTCCTTCCTCAACTATGGATAACATTTAAAGAAGGGCAAAAATCACACTTAGATAACATATATTTTAGTATTTATCTCAAATAGCGCTGTTTGATATTGTACATATATTGTTTGTCCTTCAATATGTTGAGAACAATTGAGGTATCTTGATAGAGAACACGTAAACAATTTCACATTCCATGGCTAGCAAAATATTCTCAGAGAGATACGGTGTTTCATCCACAGCATAAAGTTACTCATCAAGACCGTCCTATCTTCAAAGATTTTACGTGGAACCTTCGTCCCGATGATGCCAAGGTTCACTCGGCTTTAGGAGTTCCTTTCACATAGAATAATCTTCTTTTGTTACCTATAAATTACCGGGCCCATCTTTCTTCTTGGATCAGATTGAGCACACATCAACATGGAATCAGTAAATCACAAGAAACGATCAGTGTTGTTCACTAAGAGCAAATTGGCTAGTTCTTTCACTAAAGTAGTCACCTGCAAAGCTAGATCACCGGTTCAGTCTACCACCAAGATCAAGCCCGCAACAACCAGTGAGGAAAACGATTATCATGCTAATTCGAGTTGGCATACAACCAACCAGGAGCATTCGTATGTTGTACCGTTCAGAAGATGGTGTTTAGACAGCTCTAACCACGACCGTAATGCTCAACCATATCATAAACATTATTTGGGAGGATATGATGAAGACGTTGACATGAAGGCTTCCACTTATATTTCACAGGTTCGGCAGCGGTTTCAAGCTTTATAGAGGTGATCGTGATCAACCAAAGTCTTTATATTTTTCATGTAGCGTTCTCAATGGCGTCGTTATGTATAATTTATATTGACGGTCGAAGATATAATGTAGTACATATTTAGACTTATGATGTAATACAATAAGCTTTATGGAACAATGTTTAACTCATGTTGCAGGTTCACTAATAAGAAGGTAAATGAAGAAACTTTTCTCTTCTTTATACATCTACTATTTCGTGAGACGTGTAATTCATGGTAGAAATATCTCATATCTTGTTCATCTTGCAACCATGGACTTGTTATACATGTCTAGCATCTTTGTCAAGTTGTCCGTTGTTATTTTTCCTTCCCTCTTCTCTTGCATAAGTTTCTTTATTATCTTTAATAAAGAGTAAAGCAGGTGCCACATGCTGTAGGACATGGGCTTTTTCTGCATAGATTTTCTACTTTAGTAAACATTAACGTACGGCTTGCTTATAGCAGGAGATAGAAGACACGAGCAAACGGATATTAATATTACGTGCCAAATATACTAGGATAGATGTGAAACTGGACGCATCATCAAGGCAGGTCAATCGAGTGGCTTCGACCAAGCTGAATATAATGCTTTAAAATTTGGGATGCTATAATCTAATATATGTCCTTATAGAATAAAAACACGTTAAAGTTTTTAAATTTTCTAACTCTATATAACTTGTAATAACTGTTAACTACAATTAAAGTAAACTAATTAATATTTTCAATGAATGACTCAAAGGAGTCTTATTTTAAAATTGACAAACTATTACTGACATTATCTTAACATGCTAACATTTAATAACTAGTAATAGCATAATTGCTAAACCATTAACATAACTATCATCCTTTATAAATATAACAATCTTCTAACATTATTTAAAACTTCATGTGATATCCTTCTCCTAATCATCATAGTAGTAGTAATACTCTACATCATTCTCATTATGCATATAAGTCCCCTAGATCCTCACCATGTGATGTGCATTCATCCATAGTTGTAGATAAAAAATGTCCCTAAAGGTTAAGTTATTACCCAACATGTATAATCCACAAGCACATGTGCATGATCAAGCATGACTTAAATCACATGTGACAATGCAAAAATCAAACAAGTATCGGATTATAATCTCAATTAAGTCATTTATATAATAATGGGGAACTCATGACTATGCCACACACACACACACACACACACACACATTATATATGTATATAGTATAATTTTGGAAATGTCATTACGGGCCTCAATACCCATGAGTCTCTAAATTTACCAAATCAAATCAATACGTGACTTCATTGGGGACACCTCCACATATCGATCAACAAGTGTCCTTTAAGGTTTTACCACTATGAGTTCTTAGGCTGAGCTAAGTACAATTAACAAACAATTTAATCAAATTCAATATACTATTAATTTCTTTTCCTTAACTAACTTAACAAGTATAAGCAATATATATGATTACACATATTTGGAATGGCTATCTCAAATACAATTTGCTCTTGACTAGTAGTTATACTTGAACATGTCAATGTATAAAACAACTAATCTTAGTACTAGCTTAGAGTATTGTCGAAGTTATTTGATTTTGTTATCAAGTTATTGTTGGATCATTTCTCTTAATTTAGTAAAGTTACTAGAGTTGTACTAGGGGTTTAGGATTGTTGAAAAATAAGAAATAGAAAAGGAAAATGATTTAAGGAGCTTTTTAAGGAACATGGTCGTGCATTAGGCCATGTACAGGATCATAGTTGGGGAGTATATATATGCTCAAGTACACAGGTCATGTACTTGGTTGTGTATAGGTAGATGGTTAGGTACCTGAGTATGTACCAGGCCATAAACCTCCTAACTTACTTTTCCCCTTCTATTTAGCATAGGTAGGTAGATGGGGTGTGTATCTAACAATGTACCCTCCTGTTCTTCAAATTCTCTTCCTAAATTCCACCAATTTCAATATCCTTTAAGCTAAGATGTAATCTGGCACTTCTATGTCTAATTAGATGTAGCATATGGCTTTAAATCACTAAATTTGATTGAATTGAAAAACTTACTTATTTGGATCATTTTAATGATTAAAGTCTTGTTTCAAAACCTTTACTCACATTAGGTCTTTTGCACTACAAATCAAGGAAACTAAACCCTAAATCACACCATACACATGAAAACAATGAAAGGAATAATAATTTGTACACTTACCATGTGGGATTTCGCTAGAGTACAAAATGTAGCAATTTTTTTCCTCTCCTAGGGTTTCCCCTCTACAGTACAAAAAGTAACCTATAAATGACCATTTTATACTCTTCATGCTAAATGATTAATTTGCCCCTTTTATTAAACCTTTTTCACTTTATTTTCCCTAGCCTTTTTATTTTTATTTTATGTTATTTTTTTTCTTAAGTTTTACATTCTCCCTACCTCCCCTTTCCTTACAAAAACTTTCATCTTTGAAAATTACCTGAATCTAGGAAGAGGTCTAGATATTTATTCCACATCTCCTCTTTTAGCTCTCAAGTAGCCTCTCTTTTTGTTTAGTTAGTCCATTGCACTTTCAAATAAGGAATGATTTGCCTTCTTAGCTTTTATTATTTAGTGTCTATAATCCTAATGGGTTACTTTATAGTGGTAAGATTTGATTGCACTTTCAATGGCTCCAAGGTTGTTATTTCATTTGAGTTTTGCACACAATTCCCTAGCATAGACACATGGAGAGTGTCATGTACTCTAGCTAGACTAAGAGGTAAAGCCAACTAATATGCCACATCAATAATCTTCTCCACAATCTCGGAAGGTTCTACATATTTGGAATTCAACTTCCTTCTTAGTTTAAACCTGACTACTCCTTTAGGGGGTGTTATCTTTAAAAATGCCTATTCCCATAGTTAGAATTCCAAAAGGCATCGCCTCTAGTTAGTATAACTCTTTTGACAACTCTAGGCTGACTCATCCTTTATTTAACCAATTTCACTTTTTTAATAGCTTCTTATATCATCTCAAGTCCAAACATCTGTCTTTCTCTTACCTCATTTTAACGTAAAGGGGATTTGCATTTCCTTCTATACAAGGCTTCATAAGGGGGCATCTATATATTCACTTGATAATTACTATTATAGGCAAATTCCACTAGTGGTAGGTGCTTATCCTAATTACCACTAAAATCTAAAACATAAGCCCTCAACATTTCCTCTAAGATTTGTATAGTTTTTTATTACTAGCCATATATTTGGGGGTAAAAGGTAATATGAAAGTTCAATTTGGTCCCTAATGCCCTATGTAAACTTCTCCAAAATCTTCTCATAAACTAGGTATTCCTATTAGAGTTAATACTCATTGTAACTCCATGTAACCTCACAATCACCTTTATATACAATAATGCCAACCTACCGTAGCTATAGCAATTGTTAATAGGTAAGAAGCAAGTAGATTTGATCAATTTGTCCACTATTCTCCATATAGTATCATGTTTCTCTTTAGTTATAGGAAGGGTTGTTACAAAGTCCATTATGATGTGCTCTCGCTTCTATTCTAGTAGGGGTAAGGGTTGTAACACACCTATTGGCCTTTTGTGTTCTATCTTGATTTGTTGACATGCAAAAAATCTAGAAACATACTTAGTTATCTCTCACTTTATAATTCTCCACTAGTGTTGGCATTTTAAATCTTTGTATATTTTGGTACCCCAAGAAGTATTAAGCAAAAAAAAAAAATGCACTTCCTTTAGGATTTCCTTCTTCAATTCTCAATTCTCAATTCTCAAGTACGCATAATCTAGTTCCATAACTTAAAACTCCATCTAAGTTAGTACCAAACTCAAGAGCCTTACCCTGCTCTTAATATCCTGAAGGCTAACATCTCCCAATTAGTACCAAACTCAAGAGCCTTGCCCTACTCTTAATATCCTGAATGCTAACATCTCCCACCTAAGCTATCTTAATTCTATCCACCAGAGTTTGTTGGATGTGTAAACTTGCTATCCTCACTATTGAGTCTAATTTTTGAATTCCCATTCCTAATCTGATCTAGACTAGACCCTATGCTCATCTAATATAGATCCCCGACTTGAGTTAGGAATTTCGTTTGATTTTTGGAGTCGCCACCCAACTGTTGTTGGGAAAATTGAATTAAGACTAAAGGAGTGGATTAGTCTTAATTTGGACTACTAGTCGTCGTTATTTCCTCTTTTCGTTTTTGTGAAAAAAGGAAAAGGGAAAACTAGACTTTCTAAGTCCGGAGGCTAACCTATTAAAACCTTTACGGTTACCACCTAATCTCCTAAAATTGTTCATCTTTAGAAATGTGTTTCATTGTGTTTCTGTTACTTTTTTATTATGTTTTGAATTATTTCAAGAAAAGGATTTTTTATTCATTTTAGGGGTTGACCCGAATGGGTGCCTATGTACCTGCTATTCAGGATCAAACAAGCCGTAGTTTGCTTTTTTGGAAAACTTTAAGTGTGTTGATGAATTTTGATTTTTTGAATTCTCTTTTGATTTATGTTCTTAACATTTTTGGGATTTTTCTAAACATTTCTAAGCCTAAGCTTTGATTTTATTTTGAAAATGATTTTTTAGGGAAAACATCAATTTTGGATTTATTTGAAGAAAAAGATTTTTCTAAGTGCTAAAGCTTATTTTTTTTTATGATTCTTTTATAATTTTTGAATTTTTTTATTAATTTTCATGATTTTTATGATTTTTGTGATTTTTGGGAATTTTTGTGATTCTCGTTGAAAATTTTATCCTAAGTTCATTATCTATCCTATTTTGAAATTTAAAATTTTATTATTATTTTACTAATATTTTTTATTATTTTTCCGCATTTTATTTTTATTTTTATTTATTTATTTATTTATTATACATTTTTTAATTTTAGAAAAATCTAATTTCTACATTTTTCTATTTATTAAAAATACAACAAAATAAATAAATAACTAACCAAACAAATAATAAATAATAACAAATAATAAATTCGGAATAAATAAATAAACAAAATAAATAAATTAAAAAAAATAAAGAAAATCCGACTTACCTGGATCCGGGTTGGTGCGCTGGTCGGGTCGGTTGGGTCGAATCAGGTCAAATCGGACACGACGGTGGAGGCTGCTCGATCACGGCGTTCCGGCGGTCTTTTGAGGCAGGTAAGATGTCGAACCTTAGCTTCTCGGGGGTGCTGAGTTCAATGATGGCGGTGATTTGTTCCCAAAACCTCTCCTTGCGGTGGCTCAACTCCGATCGGTAGTCGCGATTTTTGGGTCTCCTCCGATGCTCTCCGATTTGCACTCTTTCCTCACTTTCTCTCAATTCTGATCTATCTCTTGGCTTCCTCGTCTCCTCCTCTATTTATAGGCACTTCACATCGAGCTGGATAAGCTCGGATTTCCTCCGATCGAAGCAAATCGGCTCGACAGTTAAAAAAAACAACTTTGATTCGTGTCAATCCATTGATTTGTTGCGATTTGATTCCAATTAGATAATGTTTATCTCATTTCCGTTGAAGATCTGTTGGATTTGTGCAAAAAATCGAATCAAAACGGCCGAAATACGATTTTTTCTTCCGTCGGCGATCTCGGGCTCGAGGTAGGAGACGATCACGCGCCGGGCGCGTGCGTTTCTTCCAGCCAATCAGATGCTTCCACGTGTCCTGGGCAAATGCAAAATTCGTAAAACGCGGAAACTGCTTCCCCCACATTTCGAACCTGCAACCTCGCACCCGCACCGCGCGCCTTAGCCATTGTCTGGACTAGCTGAGCTAGCTCACTTTCCTGATTTTTCTAATTTCGCAAATTGCATATATGCAATGCGATTTTTCTATTTTTTTGTATTTTTTGAAAATTCCAAATTTCGTAAAAATTATTTATTATTTATTATTGCTATTTCTAAAAATCGTTTTTCAAAATTGAAGTGTTTTCCTATTTATTTTTATTCTTTTGAATATTTTTATTATTTATTCTAAATTAGGGAAAAATTAGGAAAAATTGAAAATTGATTATTGTTGAGAATTATTGATTCCTAGGGCAAAAATGGGGTGTTTACAACTACCCCTCTTTGTGGTAAAGTTTGAAAAACTTAACTACAAAGACAACAGAAGACACTATTTTTGGTCTCTTGAATAGGTTTTTGGTAGGAAAATGCCCCAAGAGCTGATAATCCTACGATTGAAGATGTTCCTAACAATTCAAGGTAATGTTCCTTCTCCAAAAAGTGCTTTATGGGCTAACTAATTGGTGACAGGACACATCTCGAGCATTGTTCAGGAATGTATGAGCAATGATGACAGGAAGCGTCTTATCAGACTTGCAACCTTGGAAAGGAAATTTACTCAGGAAGCGCCCTTATGAGCTGGCCACTTGTCAATAGAAGCATCTTGTCAGACTAGCAACTGTTTGGAAAAATATTTCCGAAAAGTGCCCTGAGAGCTGACTAATCGGGAGAATCTAGGAAAGTGCCCCTCATGGGCTGACTAACCTTTGATAAAATGCCTTAAAAAGTGCCCCCTATGGGCTAACCATGAGGATGAAGTTTTTAGGAAAGTGCCCCCTATGGGCTAACTAACTTTTAATTGGACTTATCTCAAAAAGTACCCCCTATGGGCTGACCATGAGAACAAGGTCTTAGGAAAGTGCCTCCTATGGGCTGACTAACCTAGATTGGAAATTTGCCTCAAAAAGTGCCCCCTATGGGCTGATCATGAGGACAAAGTTTTAGGAAAGTGCCCCCTATAGGCTGACTAACCTGGAATTGAACTTGTCTCAAAAAGTGCCCCCTATGGGCTGACCATGAGAACAAGGTTTTAGGAAAGTGCCCCCTATGGGTTGACTAACCTGGATTGGAAATTTGCCTCAAAAAGTGTCCCCTATGAGCTGACCATGAGGACAAAGTTTTAGGAAAGTGCCCCCTATGGGCTGACTAACCTGGAATTGAACTTGCCTCAAAAAGTGCCCCTTATAGGTTGACCATGAGAACAAGGTTTTAGGAAAGTGCCCCCTATGGGCTGACTAACCTGGATTGGAAATTTGCCTCAAAAAGTGCCCCCTATGGGCTGACTATGAGGACAAAGTTTTAGGAAAGTGCCCCCTATGGGCTAACTAACCTTATTAAAAAGGAATGACTAGACGAATGCCCCACTATGGGTTGACTCATCTCTTGCTTTTGAATATGCTTTCTACTGAGCTAGGTGACATGATGCCTTTCATGATGTGATGATAGTTAACTACTTTAATATGCTTGCTAGTTTATCGTGGATAGCAACCAAACAACCGAACCTTCGTGTTGGTTTGCTCCTGCTTCTTTTTCTTCTTATCTTGACACGGGATTGAAAATCTTGATGTGCTTCATTTCTTTATGCACATGGCTCATCCGTTGGTAATGTTATCTTACTAATGCACTAAGTTCTAATGCTTAGGAGTAGACAAAATTATATCACAAATTACGTTAAGATTCATTATCATTTTAGTGTTTATCTTTCATTGACGAAGTGGTGGGTAATGTGTTTAGGTGTATTTATTGTGATGAGAATTGATTGGGGTTGTTGACCATTCAGGGATATTAGCTTTGCTTGTAGAAAAGTAAAAACTCAACTCAACGAAATTTATATCGAATATTGGCTTTTATAAACATTGGCAAAATTTTAATTCCCTTACTTAAGGATAGTACATCTTTACAACATCTGTGTTGACGGGGTCTCTCAATTCTAGACCATCCATTTAAGTTAATATCATAGCGCCACCTGACAGAACCTTTTTCACCACGTAAGGGCCTTCATAATTTGGAGTGAATTTTCCTCTGGAGTCTTGGGCGTTCAGGAGAACCTTTCTTAGTACCAGATCCCCCTCTTTGAAGTGCCGAGGTCTCATCTTCTTGTTAAATGCTCGGGCTATCCTCTGTTGGTAACACTGACCATGACAAAGTGCAGTAAGTCTTCTTTCATCAATCAGGTTCAGTTGATCAAGACTTTTCTTTACCCAATCTGATTCTGTTAATTGAGTTTCTGACAAGATTCTGAATGATGGTATTTCGACTTCCACTGGTAGCATTTCTTCTATACCATACACTAATGAGTAAGGAGTAGCTCCCGTAGATGTTCTTATCGAATTCTTGTAAGCCATGAGGGAAAACGGTAACATTTTGTGCCAATCTTTGTAAGTTGTTGTCATTTTCTCGATGATCTTCTTGATATTTTTGTTAGCTGCTTCTACTACCCCGTTCATTTGAGGTCGGTAGGGAGTTGAATTTCTGTGGTTTATGTGGAATTGTTGACATAAACTTGTCATCGATTTATTGTTGAGATTGGTACCATTGTCGGTGATGATCGACTCAGGAACTCCATATCGGACTATTATGTCCCTTTTTAAGAAGCGGACTATTACCCATTTTGTGACATTGGTATATGATGAAGCTTCTACCCATTTGGTGAAGTAATCAATCGCTACCAGTATAAATCTGTTGCCATTGGATGCCGTTGGAGTGATTGGGCCTATTATGTCGATCCCCCACATGGAGAAAGGCCATGGTGTCGATAACAAATGTAGCTCGTTGGGTGGAGCATTTATCCGGTTTGCGTATACTTGACACAAATGACAGTGCTTGACATACTTTATGCAATCCGATTCCATGGTTAACCAGTAATACCCTAACCTCATGATTTTTCGGGCCAACATGTAGCCGTTCATATGAGGTCCACATACCCCTTCATGTACTTCCTTCATCAGTTCGCATGCTTCCTTTTTGTCCACACGTCTCAACAAGGTGGTATCAAATGATCTTTTGTAGAGTATAGACCCACTTAATAAGAAATGGCTTGCTAACCTTCTGAGCATTCTTTGGCCATTCTTGCTAGCCATTTCAGGGTATTTACCTTCTTGGAGAAAGGTCTTGATGTCGCGATACCAGGGCTTGTCATCTTGTATCTTTTCAATTGTCAAACAATAAGCGGGCTGACTTTCGATGTCTATTTTCATCGGTTGAACTTTGGCTCCCCTTGTTATCTGGATCATAGATGCTAGTGTGGCTAGTGCATTTGCGAACTGATTATGAGTTCTTGGGATGTACGTGAAGGTGATTGCCTTAAACTCCTCAATTAGCTTTGTCAAGTGTTGATGGTACGGTACCAGTTTGGGGTCTTTAGTCTTGTATTCCCCTCTTGTTTGAAGTATGATGAGCGACGAGTCCCCGTATACTTCTAATTCACGAGTTCCCATTTGGCAGGCCATCTTGAGGCCAAGAATACATGCTTCATATTCCGCGATATTATTGGTATAGGAAAATGTAAGTCTTGTCGCTGCAGGGAATTGAGTACCGTCTGGGGATATCAATACTACCCCAACCCCACAACCGAATACATTGGTAGCCCCGTCGAAAAACAGTTTCTACTCAGCATTCTGCTCTCTCCTAGAGTCTTCTACCGGTATATCTTCTACTGTTAATATGTTCTCGTCCGGAAATTGGACTTGTATTTCTTGGCTATCTGTCTCAACAGGGTGTTCGGCCAACTGATCGGCTAAGGCTTGCCCCTTTATCGAGTTCTGATTTACATACGTGATGTCAAACTCGGATAGAAGCATTTGCCATTTAGAGATTCTCCCCATCAATGCTAGCTTCTCTGCCAAGTATTTCAAGGGATCATGTCTTGTCAACAGCTCAATATGGTAGTAAAGGGTGTATTGCCTTAGTTGATGCATGACCCAAATTAACGCACAACACGTCTTCTCTACCTCTGAGTACCTCTGTTCCCCATCTGTGAACTTCTTACTTAGATAATATATGGGACGTTCTCTTCCCTCTTCATCTTTCTGCCCCAGCACACATCCCATGGATTTGGGGAGTATGGTGAGGTATAAAAATAAGGGTTTTCCTTGTTTCGGGACTATCAAGACCGGGGGTTTTATAAGATAGTCTTTGATTGTCCTGAATGCTTCTTCACATTCATCGTCCCATTCTATTGCGGCGTTCTTCTTCAGCAGACGGAATAGTGGCTGGCATTTATCGGTGAGCTGTGAGATAAAACAAGCTATATAATTTAATCTTCCCAGCAAGCTTCTTACTTCTTTAACGGAATGTGGGGAAGGTAACTCTAATATGGACTTTACCTTGTCAGGGTCAATCTTAATGCCCTCCTGGCTGATGACGAACCCTAACAATTTCCTCGTTGTGACCCCGAAAGTACATTTTTCTGGGTTTAACTTAAGCTGGAATTTTCTCAGTCATTTAAACAACTTTCTCAGGATATCTATATGGCTTTCTCCTTCTTTGGATTTAGCTATCATGTCGTCGACATATACTTCAACCTCACGATGCATCATGTCGTGAAGTATGGCGACCATGGCTCTCTGATACGTTGCCCCAACGTTTTTCAAACCGAAGGGCATGACTTTGTAACAGAAAGTTCCCCATGTCGTGATGAAGGTTGTTTTGGTTTTATCTTCTTTAGCCATTTTTATTTGATTGTATCCTGAGAAACCGTCCATGAATGAGAAGAGATGGTTTCCTGCAGTGTTATCCACTAGCACATCAATATGAGGTAGGGGGAAGTTATCCTTTGGTATAGCTTGGTTTAAATCCCGAAAGTCTACGCATACGCGTACTTTCCCGTTCTTTTTCATTACTGGGACTATATTTGCTACCCATTCTGGGTAGTCGGATACTTTGATGAATCCTACTTCTAGCAATTTCTTGACTTCTTCTTTGATTTTTAGTAAGATGTCAGGCCTAAATCTTCTCAGTTTTTGTTTTTTAGGTTTGACATCTTCCCTTGTGGGAAGCCTATGAACTACTATTGGTTGGTCTAGCCCTGGCATGTCACCGTATGACCAGGCAAACACATCTGCATATTCGATTAATAGCTCGGTTATCTCACATTTTTGCTCGGTGCTCAAACTAGTCCCGATTTTGAGGTTCTTAGGGTTGGCGATGCTTCCTAGATTTACTGTCTCCACAGGCTCGTTGATCGAGATTCTGCTTTGTTCATGTTTTAGCCAATTTTCTTGAATTATTTCATGGTCTAAGATATCGCCTTCAACAACTGACCCAGCAGCGTTGGAAACGATATCAACGTTTTTTACATTCTACCTGCGCGAAATATCCCTGATGTTCGATGGTGGGAGATCTGAGTGACATAAAAAATGAAATCATATATATATAAAAAAAACAAACTGCAATAGTCTCAATAAAATTTGTTTAATAATTTTTCTCTACTCTTGAGCTAACCTAGCGCTACTGATAGGACAACAAAACCAGTTGTTCAGAGCCGCATGCTGGTTGGATGCACGGGAGATTGCTTCCCCATCGTTGTTGTCTTCTTGGTTTATCCGAAGCTCTTGAATGGTATTTGCCCTTCGGAAGGATTGTTGGAGAGGTGGGATGCACATCTGGGTGTCAATCAGCTTCCCCTTCATTCTGCCTTTAGCACTCCTTACTTGTGCTTCTTCCACGGCCGTAGGAACATACCCTAGTCTAAAGGTCTCGTGCTGCCCCTCTTTAAACTGATGGCCCTCCTTGTTGGTCACCATGTTTACTTCATTGAAAATCTGTAGCCCCAGGTCTTCTGAAGCTTCATCCCCGATGTAAGGTATGGCAGTCTCTTTGTATATGGCGTAATCCTGCTCGCCCAGTACCATAACTATCTTCCCATTTGTGATGAATTTGACCTTTTGGTGGAGACTAGAGGGAATGGCACCAGCAACATGTATTCAGGGTTGTCCTAGGAGCAGGTTAAAAGACCTTGGGATGCCGAGAACCTGGAAGGAGATGTGGAATACTTGTGGACCGATTTCCACTGGTAGGTTCAACTCCCCCACAATGTCTCTCTTTGACCCGTCGAAGGCTCTGACCACTGTGGAGCTAGGTTTTATGTTGCTTGGATTGACCCCCAGTAAGTCGAGTGTCGCTAATGGGCAAATGTTGAGGGATGATCCGTTGTCAATAAGTACCCAGGAGACAATGGTGTCATTGCACCAGACCACTATGAATAGTGGCTTGGTATGTTGGTCTCCCTCTTCTCCTAGCTCTTCTAGGGAGAAGGATATTTGATCCATGGTAAAGATAGAGTCTACCACGTGACCCATCTTGTCTATGGCAATGCCTTCCAGGACTTGAATCTGTTTTAACACTTTAAAGAGCGCTTCCCTATGAGGCTCAGATGTGGTAAGAAGGCCCATAAGCGATATCTGTGCTGGAACTTTATTTAATTGTTCTATGATCTTGTATTCGCTGGCTTTAACCATCTTTGTAAATGCTGCAAGACCCTCTTCCTCTTCTTCCCCCTTTTCTTTATTAGGTTCTTCAGTCGGACTTTTATACTTTGGATCGTATAATCTCCCCAAGCGGGTGATGCCTCCCACTATAAGAGCTCGCTCTTGCTCGAGAGCCCAATAGTCGAACGATGCAGCCTTGTAACTTTTTACCGAGGTAGGAACATTGAACACATATCTTTTTCTTAGGATTTGTACCTCGACTGATTGTCCCTCATAGCATTGTATAACCCGGGGCTTCTGAGAGTTGATCATGTTGATAGTCTTTCCCTCTTCCTTTGCCGGGTTGTCTTCCTTCTCAAATTTTGGTCCCCATCCACTAGGTGGCCCTTGCTCAGTCGGAGTATAAGAATAGTCCACCACATACTGAAACCTTCTGTGTGATTCCCCCAAAGTACCGACCGTTGGGTTTCCGGCTAACCACCTCCTCTTAATGTGTGCCTTTGGAGTCTCTTCTGGAGCTTGGTGGGATTGCTTCTTCTATTGCTCAGCCGGATTCTGTTTAAGGGCTTCTTTGGGAGCCGACTCTTCCGACGTGATCATGTTGATGGTGGGCCTGTGATTGGGCAACGGGTTGGTGTTGACATTGGGTGCTGGGGCGTTCACGAAATCCAATTGTATGATCCCTGCATCAATTAAGTTTTGGATTTTGTGCCGGAGCCTCCAGCACCTATTTGTGGAATGCCCCTCTTGACCCATGTGGTAGTCACACTTGAGGCTTGAGTCGAAGTTCTTGGGCTTGTATCTATCGTTGGGGATCTCAAAGCTAATCAAGTTGTCTACCCTCAACTGAGCGAAGACCTGACTGAGCGGTACAGGGATTGGAGTGAACTGTCTCGGGGCCCTGACGGCCTGAGTTTGACCTGTCGTAGGTTGCTGGGCTAGGGTACTCGTGGTCTGGAAAGTTACCCGAGTCCCAGGTCTTTCCGCCTTACCGGAATGTACTGTACTGACTGTAGGCTCCTTAACTCTGTTTCCTCCTAAGGGCCTTTGTGTTGGTGTGACTCTAGGAGGCTCCATTAATTGGAGTCTACCAGTGATGATGGCATTCTCGATTCTACAACCCGCAGCCACTACCTTTGCAAAACTGGAGGAGGTCTGGCCCACCAGATGTGAAAAATAGGTTTTGTCCAAGGTATTGACAAATATGGATGTCAATTCCTTTTCAGATATCGAGGTTGCTACCCTAGCGGCTTGGGCCCTCCAGCGCTGAGCATATTCCTTGAACGGCTCAGCATGTCTTTTCTAGAGGCCCCCTAGGTCGATTACAGATGGGGCGACTTCGATGTTGAACTTGTATTGATCATAAAAGGCCCGGGCTAGCTTTTCCCAGGTGTTGACAATGTTGAAGTCGAGGTAGGCATACCAGACCAATGCAGGGCCTGTGAGGCTGTCCTGGAATTTCTGGAGCATGAGTTGGTCGTATTGAGCATACTTGCTCATTTTCCGGGCATATAGCCTAGTATGCATTTTGGGGCAGTCGGTCCCATCATACTTTTTGAAATCTGGGGTCTTGAATTTCTCAGGGTATGCTTCTTCTTCGTATGCTGGCAGGTCAGTGATCCTAGCTTGTTCAAAACCATCAGGGCCTTCCATAGTTTTCATTTTGTCATGGAGCTGCTGGAAGAGCCGTTTCTCTATCTCCTTCTGCCTCTCTTCCATTTCTCTTTTCAGGTCATCGGAGGTTAGCCCCTGGCTAACCTTTGGCTAGTATTCAAAAGCCGGGTTAAGATGGGAATTGATCTCCTCATATTCTGGAGGCTGTCCCTCCACTGCTTTTCCCTTTCTAGCCCCTGAATACTCTTCTTGGGTCGGTTAGGTGTTGCGCAGGAGACCGATGCTTTTAGTCAAGAGGTGAACCTGGGCAGCCAGTTGTTGGACCGTTTGCTCTAGGGATATGATCCTAGAGTCCGAAGCAGCTTTAGCATTGGTGTTGTTGCGATTGTCACTGCTGTTGGCCATTTTTGCTCTTAAGCGCGTGAGAACTGGGCTTCTGGGAGGGTTCGGTTGCTTGGAAGCTATTTTGATACCTGGATTCGCATTTTGTTTTTGTTTTAGTATAATAAATGCAAGAATGCCATGCATGTGTCACGCGGATGTTAAAAGATAAAAGGGTTGACAACTGATTGACAATGTAATACTGAAATTTTACTTTTATTAATTTTGGAGTTCAATGATCAAAATAAAGGATTACAAATAATGCTCTATTTCCTAGCTTTCTTAGCCTTCTGTTGTGGAGGCTCAGGTTTCCCACTGATGACGGATTCTAGTTCTTTGACTTTGGCTTGGCACTTCTCCAATTGTGCTTCTAAGGCCTTGCTCCTTTGGTCGGATTCCTTGAAGCGTCCCTTCCAGATGTCTTTCTTATAATCCGCAGCTTCAAAGTATACTTCCATGCGGGCCTTGACCTGTTCTAGGTATACTTCTATCTCTGGGTTGATCTTGTCTAGTCTTGGTTAGGTGACGTCTGGAACCCGGTATGCTCTTTCCCCTGTCTGGTATAACTGGCGGATTACAAATTCTCTGGTGGCTCGATGTTTTCCCACTTCGCCCTCTAACTCCCTGAGGTCCATGTTTGGGCTTCGATTTTTGCTTCCCAAAGTGCTTTAACCTCTGCCAGCTTAGCGAACTTCTCGGCCACTAACATGTTCGGATCTTGATACTCAAAGGTGACTGCTTCGAGTGAAGGCCAATAAACAATGTCTTGGATAGTATCGAATTGGCGGACCACTGAGTTTGGGTGATATCCAATACATCCATTGATCCCAATTAATGGCACTGCTTGGAAATTACTGCAAGTCAAGATGATTTTATCACAGCAACTCCACCTGGCTGTCCATAGAATATCTTCAGCGCTAAGGCTTCTAAGTAGATCTACCCAACTGTGGCTGGTAATGTCGTTGGGTAGCTTTACCTTTTCTATGCATGAATCCACCAGATCCACCTATTGAGCTAAGGTTTTCCTGACCATGTTCAACCTAAAACACTTGAGGTGGCTTATAAACCATATTAGCAGAAGGTTGATGTTGGAACGGAGGATCCCATGGCCTTTCTTCTTAAGGAAATTCAAGTTCCGAATTTGTTCCGCCAATAGAGTCGAGATGTAAGATCTCCCTTGCAAGAATTGGGTCACCAGCTCCGCAACCCGGTAGTTGATATAGAAAGTTCCAGTGGGGAATATTATAGTGGCGAAGGCTGTCAAGATGAAAGCATTTACCTTTCTCTGCCTGTAAGTCTTAGGGTCTCCGCACAGGATGTCCTTTCTATCCCCATTGTCTTCTCGGGCAATAAACCAAGCTTCTAAGTCATCCATGCGTATGCAATACCCATTACAGTCTGCCAGGGCTTTGTTGACTGCTGTTTTGCGGATGCCTAGCAGTCTGCTGAAGGTGCCGGCTGGCCCGGCCTCGAGGTCTGGCGTGTAAATCTGATCAGTCAGTGTTGGAGCCTATAGCAACTGGGTGTACTCCTCCAGGGTATGGGTGATCTCATGTGGCCCGATGAAGAAAGCTGCGGGCTCGATTTCCCATAACTGGAGCATATCCCGGACCATAGGTAAATTCGCCTCTATCTTAGTTAGTGAAAGGATGGGGCCGATCTTTTGCTGGATGAAGGCCTGCTCCTTTGGGTTATATAAGGTAAACCAATGGTCCAGCACCAATTTTGGGTCCAAAGGTTTGTACACCCGAATTTCTTTGCGGAGGAGGCGGTCGACTGCCCTGCTAGCTATCTATTACAATAGGAAACAGCTTAGTTACAAACAGAACTATGAAAATGTTACAGGGAAATAGTCCTAAACTCCAAGGACAAAATAACAAACCATTACATTGTCATCTAATTGTCAACCCTTCGTATGATGTTATGTATGCAAGTAGGTTGGTTCTAACTGGTTCCCGAGCTCTATGGCCTCTTGCATTCTCGAAGAAATGGATCTCAGGCTATATCGAAGCATAGGGTGGGGTAGCCTAGTCGGTCCCGAACGGTGAATCAACTCACTTCGCCCGAAACCTACACAATGGCTCCCCGTCTTAGGTTTCTAGGACGGTCCGGGTTTGACCGCATCTACTCACACAAACATATGTATATATGAAAAGACCCCCACAGTGAAAGAAAACTAAAATCTAACTAAATTCTGCAAAGTTAGTAACAGAGTAATAATTTGAAGCACATTTCTTAAAGATAACAATTTGACGAGATGCAGGTGGCTAGCCTACTGGCATGGGTCCCCAGTGGAGTCGCCATCCAGTCGAGTCTAATTTTTGAATTCCCATTCCTAATCCGATTTAGACTAGACCCTATGCTCATCTAATATAGATCCTCAACTTAAGTTAGGAATTTTGTTTGATTTTTGGAGTCGCCACCCAACTGTTGTTGGGAAAATTGAATTAAGACTAAAGGAGTGGATTAGTCTTTATTTGGACTACTAGTCGTCGTTATTTCCTCTTTTCGTTTTTGTGAAAAGAGGAAAAGGGAAAACCAGAGTTTCTAAGTCCGGAGGCTAACCTATTAAAACCTTTACGGTTACCACCTAATCTCCTAAAATTGTTCATCTTTAGAAATGTGTTTCATTGTGTTTCTGTTACTTTTTTTATTATGTTTTGAATTATTTCAAGAAAAGGATTTTTTATTCATTTTAGGGGTTGACCCGAATGGGTGCCTATGTACCTGCTACTCAGGATCAAACAAGTCGTAGTTCGCTTTTTTGGAAAAATTTAAGTGTTTTGATGAATTTTAATTTTTTGAAATCTCTTTTGATTTATGTTCTTAACATTTTTAGGATTTTTCTAAACATTTCTAAGCCTAAGCTTTGATTTTATTTTGAAAATGATTTTTTAGGGAAAACATCAATTTTGGATTTATTTGAAGAAAAAGATTTTTCTAAGTGCTAAAGCTTATTTTTTTTTTATGATTCTTTTATAATTTTTGAATTTTTTATTAATTTTCATGATTTTTATGATTTTTGTGATTTTTGTGATTTTTGGGAATTTTTGTGATTCTCGTTGAAAATTTTATCCTAAGTTCATTATCTATCCTGTTTTGAAATTTAAAATTTTATTATTATTTTACTAATATTTTTTATTATTTTTCTGCATTTTATTTTTATTTTTATTTATTTATTTATTTATTATACATTTTTTAATTTTAGAAAAATCTAATTTCTACATTTTTCTATTTATTGAAAATACAACAAAATAAATAAATAACTAACCAAACAAATAATAAATAATAACAAATAACAAATTCGGAATAAATAAATAAACAAAATAAATTAATTAAAAAAAATCCGAAAAAATCCGACTTACCTGGATCCGGGTCGGTGTGCGGGTCGGGTCGAATCGGGTCAAATCGGGTCGGGTCAGTTGAATCGGACACGGCGGCAGAGGCTGCTCGATCACGGCGTTCCGGCGGTCTTTTGCGGCAGGTAAGATGTCGAACCTTAGCTTCTCAGGGGTGCTGAGTTCAATGATGGCGGTGATTTGTTCCCAAAACCTCTCCTTGCGGTGGCTTAACTCCGATCGGTGGTCGCGATTTTTGGGTCTCCTCCGATGCACTCCGATTTGTACTCTTTCCTCACTTTCTCTCAATTCTGATCTGTCTCTTGGCTTCCTCGTCTCCTCCTCTATTTATAGGCACTTCACATCGAGCTGGATAAGCTCGGATTTCCTTCGATCGAAGCAAATCGGCTCGACGGTTAAAAAAAACAACTCCGATTTGTGTCAATCCATTGATTTGTTGCGATTTGATTCCAATTAGATAATATTTATCTCATTTCCGTTGAAGATCTGTTGGATTTGTGCAAACAATCGAATCAAAACGGCCGAAATACGATTTTTTCTTCCGCCGGCGATCTCGGGCTCGAGGTAGGAGACGATCACGCATCCGCACCGCGCGCCTTAGCCATGGTCCGGACCAGCTGAGCTAGCCCACTTTTCTGATTTTTCTAATTTCGCTAATTGCATATATGCAATGCGATTTTTCTATTTTTTTTTATATTTTTTGAAAATTCCAAATTTCGTAAAAATTATTTATTATTTATTATTGCTATTTCTAAAAATCGTTTTTCAAAATTGAAGTGTTTTCCTATTTATTTTTATTTTCTGAATATTTTTATTATTTATGCTAAATTAGGGAAAAATTGGGAAAAATTAGGAAAAATTGAAAATTGATTATTGTTGAGAGTTATTGATTCCTAGGGCAAAAATGGGGTGTTTACACTCACTCCAACTTGTCAAGTCAAAATCTCCAATTCCAACTTGTGCATATCATCCAACAACTTTTGTTGTGAGGTAATTAAAGTGGCTAGATTACCTTGTTTCTTTTTACTAAGCGCATCTTTCACCATATTAGCCTTTTTAGGATGGTATTGAACTCAAGTTCATAATCCTTAATCAACTCTAAGCACCACCATTGCCTCATATTGAGTTCCTTTTGTGTGAATATGTACTTAAAACTCTTGTGGTTAGTGAAAATCTTGCATTCTTCCCCCATACAAGTAGTTTCTCCACAATTTCAATGCTAACACTATTGCTACTAGCTTTAAGTCATGGGTAAGGTAATTCCTTTCATATAGCTTCAACTTATGTGATGCATAAGCTATAACTTGCCCATCTTACATCAATATATAACCTAACCCCTAACTAGAGCACTATTATAAATTGTTAATTCTTTCCCACTCTTAGATAATGCTAGTATTAGGGCTAACACCAGCTTCTCCTTACGTTTCTTGAATCTAGCCTCACATTTGTTATTCCAATCAAATGTTATCTTCATTTATGTTAGCCTAGTGAGGGAAGCTAGTATTTTGGAAGATCCTGCTACAAATTGTCTATAGTAATTTGCTAAACTTAGAAAGCTTCTTATGTCTATCATCGTCACTCTTACCTCCTCTTGGTCTATTAAGATTTCATCCTTGTTAACCATATATCCTAAGAAAACCACCTATTTAAGCCAAAAATTGCATTTCTTGAACTTAGCATATAGCTTCTCTACTTGTAACCTACATAGAACTAATCTTAAATGCTTTTTATTTTCCTCTTACTTCTAGAATATATTAGGATATCATCTATAAAGATAATCACTAACTTATCTAATAATTTTTGAATACCCGATTCATCAAATCCATAATGGTCATTGGAGCATTTGTCAAGTCGAAGGGAATCACCTCATATTCATAATGCCCATACCTAGTTCTGAAGGTTATCTTTGGGATGTCTTGCTCCTTAATCCTCAATTGGTGGTACCTTGATCTTAGCTCAATTTTGGAGAATACATAAGCTTCTTGCAACCGGTCAAGTAAATAATCTATTTTAGAAAGAGGATACTTGTTTTTGATAGTGGTATGATTTAGCTCTCTATAATCTACACATAACCTTATGCTACCATCCTTCTTTTTGATAAAGAAGATTGGTGCACCTTAAGGAGACATATTAAGTCATATGAACCCTTTATCTTGTAGGTCCTATAGTTGTTTCTTCAACTCTTCTAACTTAGTTGATGCTTGTAGGTCCTATAGTTGTTTCTTCAACTCTTCTAACTTAGTTGATGCCATCCTGTATATTGGTTTACTTATTGGTGCAGTACTCAATACTATATTGATATTGAATTCGATTTCTCTAGTTGGGGGTAAATCGAGTAGGTCTTCTAAAAAGACATTGGGAAAGTGTTTCACTACTGGCACCATCTCCAATCTTCCTAACTCACTTATTTCAACAGTTACGGTAGCCAACGTATTACTTCCTTACAATTTATAACTAAGTAATCCTAATGGTTTCTATGCTTTTAATTGAAACTTAAAGGAATCTCCTTCAGGCTTGTTATCACGTCTTAGGGGTACCTTGGTCATAATAACCCACCATGTACTATACTAAAGTCTATGATTAGCCATATTCCAACGCACATAAACTTCAACATGATACATAAGGCATCGTTTGTTATGGAAGAGCCACTGTCCCAAGTTCAAGGGCTGAATCAAGAAGAAAGTCAAGTGGTTGAAGCTGAAGTTCAAAGGGATTTAAGTCCAATAAGCCTACCTCAAGGACCAATCACAAGATTCCGAGCTAAGAAGCTACAATAAATCCTAATTTCTCATGTACAGGGTTTGGTAAACATCACAAGTGAGAAGCTTCAAGGAATCTAAAGCTTCAGGGCAAGGGATGATCAAAGGGAACTTAATGTGATGGAAATCAAGTGGGAAGAACCAGTCCAGGATCAAGGCTGCCAGCCTGGAAGCCGGCTTTGAAAGGAGCTCCAAACCTGCAATCGTACGTCACCATGAATGTCGTCAGCCTTGAGCCGGCCTTGACAGCCAGCCATCTTTTAATTACGTTGTATTTTTTCTTATTCCACAAATTACGATGTATTTCTTGGACATCTTCCTATTTATACCGAGATAAGACGATGTAAAGGGAGTTTTTGGTCATCTTCGAAATACTAGAAAGCTTGTCGCTTCAATTCCTTGTGTTCTTGATTGAATGCATTCTAAGAAACTTTTAGGAGAGAGTTGATCGATCTTTTCCTATGGAGAGTTTCGAGGTTAGTGCTTGATTAGTTCTAGATTGTTCATCGATCCATCTAAGGAAACCTAAATCTAAACTATCTTAGGGTTTGATTCCAATTAGATCCATAGGTTTCTATGTTGTTGTTGTGGGGGTCTGTAATAGCTAAAGGGGTTCTCAAGCGTAACTGTGGTGGTTCCGATATCATCGTTACTCTAGAAACCACCATAAAGATAACAATTTTTATAAATAGTAAGGTTGTAAATTTTTAATATATAATTATAGTAAAACACAGAGTTTTACAAATATAATAACTGCAAAGATAAGTCTAGTTAAATAATATTACATTCATCCAAAAAGAGTTTGAAATAAAAAATATCTATTTTAGTAGTCTTCATTCTCACTCACTTGTTTAATACTATCTTGAGACTTCTCATTGCAGGCTAGATTCTATCGGGGTAAAACCAATATAGTACATGCAAAAAAGGAAAATAGTAGGGGTACAAGTTACATCCAACTTAGTGAGGTCTCAGCTTAAAACCACCTTTCATGCAAGACAAACAAGTTATGATTTTAATACATGAACAAACATATGCCATTCATCATATGTAGTCTATTGTAACTTACATGAAGTCTAAGTACATTTCTAACCATAACCTCTCTTTGACCATGGGTTAAAGATCTTTTCAAAATTTCATCAGAGTTCAAGCTACCAATTTGGTTACATTAGTATACATCCTTGATATGTTTAAAACCAAGTATAAGCACACAAAACCGAATTGAAAGACCAATTACACAATGTCAATCAAACTAGTCCTCTAATTGTGTAAACCCTTACTACTTATAAACTAAATCCATAAATAGTGACGTGACCAAGATTGAATATCCAATTATAATAAGCTTTGATACCAAAAGATGATATGCCTTAAATTGGTTAAAGCATATGTAATCAAACAATTGAAATAACTCTAAAGCAAATCTGGTTACAATCTTACTTTTGACGTAAACCCTAAAAACCTTTGTAATCTAATTTGTAAATCAAATAACCTTAACACCAAAATGATGATGTACTCAATGGGATTAAGCACATAACACAATATCAAATGAAATTCCAATTACCAAGACTACTAAATGGCGTAAATCCCTTATGTGAGTGGACTCCACACAAACTAGCAATTCCATAAGCAATTGACAATTTACACTCAACAAGACAATCTAGGAATCGATTCCACTAAATTAAACACAATATAATGATAAAAGGGATCCTTCAATTGGCGTGAAATAAGAACCAAGAACTAATCCTAATCAATACTAGATATTACACACTAGTTATGAAAAGGAAAAATCAACTTAGGAGTTGATATTACTCATAATTCCTTAAGTTGCAACTTGCCACAATTCCTAGAAGAAATTGATAAGAGTCCTTACGAAAATTTAGGATGAACCCTAATTTTTATGAAATTTGTAGCAAAATAAATGTATTCTCTCCCTTTTTAAACCCTACTTAAGAAAATATTTATACTTGCTCCCTTTAGGGTTAAAATGGTTAAACAATTACAACTATGCCACTAAAGGGTAACCGATCCTAAAACACAAAATACAACTAAATAAAATGTCCCAAAAGCTTACGAAATAAATGATTTAAGGAAAATAACAAATATAAAAATAGTCTTCAACACGCCAATTCTTCAAATCAATTCGTCGGTCTAGCTCATCTTCAATTTAGGTCGGTTCATGGATAACCCACAAGTTGCATCTTAGTGAGTTTGTACATCGCCCTGTAAAGCCCCATAAGTGTGCCTGTTGGAATACAAAATACATAAGTAATAGAAAAGAGATTAGTATATAAATAATTCCACGGTTGGTTTGTTTAACGAAGACCATCATCGCCAAGATTTGAAATCCTTTGGCTCTTGCCTTAATAATAGGTCTTGTAGGATTTTGATTCCTATCATCTTCTTGGGCTTAAAAAAGATTTTTCCTCAAATCTAACAGATCAAATGCAGTAGAGACTCTATATTCTCCTAGCAAGTCATTTGAAGAAGTATCATTGCTGAATCCTAATATCTGAAATACCATAGGGGGTGATTGCTTTCTTTCCTCCATTTCTAGGACATATCTCATTTGCAACACATATAATGGTCCATTATCTACTAAGGACTCTCCTATCTCAACCTGTTCCACTAATATTGTTACCCTCTTTCTTGATTCACTTATATGTTTTTGACCCTTATGGTCCTCTAATGGTTTGCTTAACTGCTCATGGCCCATCGAAACCTTTGAAGGTGGACATAATTATCTCTAAACAGTTTGGTCCTCTGGTGGTTGACTCATTTGACTCCAACCATCAGGATCCTCTGAAGGTTGGCACATCTATATTTGACAAGTGTCGTCCTTTGTATGTTGGCTCATGTAACTAGGAACCTTAGGAACCCTTGAAGGTGGGCATATCTACTTCTACACAGTTTGGTCCTTTGAAGGTTGGTTCACGTAGTTATGATTCTCAAGAATCTCTGATGGTCTACGAATCTATTGCTAAACCTTTTGGACCTTTGAAGGTGACATTGGATTCAGAATAATGCGTTTACTCTCTTGCTGGGATATATAGGTATTCTTAAAGCCGTCATATAAGACCTTCCTAGCATATAACTATAGCCTACCAAGTAATATATGTGATGTACACATAGGAAGAATATCACATTTAAGCTCATCATAGTACTTATTCTCTATACTGAAGGGTACCTTAGCCCTTTGGGTCACATAAAGACTCTCCTGATCATTTAACTAATGTAATGTATAAGGCTTAAGATGTGGAGTAGTGGAAAGTTTTAGTCTCGATACTAATGATGTTGCTACCACATTTCTACAACTACCACCATCAACTATAAGGACACAGGTTACCTTATACCCTACAAGAAGTATGGAACAAAATTTCCCTTTGCTCATCATCCTTAGTATTAAAAATAGTCAATGTCCGATGCAATACATTAGTAGAAAGAAACATTTCACTTGACATGTTTATGTTTAATTCCAACAACACAATAATGTCCCTACACTCTATGGTTCAAGCAAGCAACCAAGGCAATAAATGAAGTACACACAATCACTTCAAAGTAGTTAAGAATTAAATTTAACCACAAGTGTTAAGTAATGAGTTCAATTACTCTCACACTTTATTGCTTGTTTTTGAATTCAAAATCTACTACTCAAACCTTCCTTTCTTGCCATGATTTCAAACTATAATAAATCACAATGTGTAGTAACTTAACACACACAAATGTACAATTTCACACTGCCACTTTGTCCTTTGCTCATGGTGCAAACAATCTCCACCACCACTTACACCACTTGCAATATCTCTTTAATCAATCACACACAACACAATGCCTCACACACACACCCTTCACTAAATACACAAAACACAATGCCATACACACACAACTTCTACTTACGGTGCGGCACACAAACACACACTCTTCCAAACTTGCTTCAAATACACTTTCTAAACCGCAAATTACAAACTAGGTAGCTCAATTCAAAATTCAAACGAGTTAATTATTGCACCGTTTCCACAATTGGCAAGGAGCCATTTTCAAATTCAAATGAACACACAATGAATTCTATCACTTAATATGTGTTTTGAAAATCAAATAGCTTCCATATATCCACACACTTAATTATGAAAACGCACACTAAACTCCATATGTTCGAAAACAATGTCAAGTCTAATTTTTGAATTTCCATTCCTAATCCGATCTAGACTAGACCCTATGCTCATCTAATATAGATCTTCAACTTGAGTTAGGAACTTCGTTTAATTTTGGAGTCGCCACCCAACTGTTATTGGGAAAGATTGAATTAAGACTAAAGGAGCGGACTAGTCTTAATTTGGACCACTAGTCGTCGTGATTTCCTCTTCTCGTTTTTTGTGAGAAAGAGAAAAAGGGAAAACCAGAGTTTCTAAGTCCAGAGGCTAACCTATTAAAACTTTACGGTTACCACCTAATCTCCTATAATTGTCTCTATCTAGAAATGTCTTTTATTTTGTTTTTGTTGTTTTTTCTTATGTTCTTGAATGAATTATTTGAAAAAATGATTTTTTATTCATTTTATGGGTTGACCCAAATGGGTGCCTACATACCTGTTATTCAGGATCAAACAAGCCGTAGTTTGCTTTTCCTAAAAAGATTTAGTGGGTTTGTGAATTTTAATTTTGGAATCTCTTTTGATTTATGTTTTTACTATTTTGGGATTTTTCTTAAAAAATCTAAGCCTAAGCTTTAATCTGATTTTTGAAAATGATTTTTAGGAGGAAAACATCAATTTTGGATTTATTTGAAGAAAATGATTTTTCTAAGTGCTAAAAATCATTTTTATAATTTTTGAATTTTTTATTAACTTTTATGGTTTTTTTTTGGTAATTTTTATGGTTTTTTATCTTTTTTTTTAATGATTTTTTCCTTATTCTTCTACAATTTTTATATTTTTCTGAGTTTTCATGATTTTTATAGTTTTTTTATTAATTTTATTATTTTTTATGATTTTTATTAATTTTTCATAATTTTTATGAATTTTTGTTAAAAATTTTATCCTAAGTTATTATTTATCCTATTTTAAAATCTAAAGCTTTATTATTATTTTTCTAATATTTTTGTTATTTTTCTACATTTTTATTATTTATTTTATTATTTTTTTGTTATTATTTATTTATTTATTTTTTTACATTATTAAATCCTAAAAAATCTAATTTCTAACATTTTCCTATTTATTGAAAATAAAAATAAAACATAAATAAATAAATAACTAAGTAACAAATTAATAAATAAAGAAAAAATAATAAATCAATTCGGGATAAAAATAAATAAATAAATATAAATTGGAAAATCCGGAAAATCCAACTTACCTGGATCCGCGTCGAATCGGTAGGACACGGCGGCGGGGAGTGCTCGTTGATGGCGTTCTGGCGGCCTTTTGCAGTGGGTGAGGTGTCGAATCCTATGTTATTGAGGGTGAGGAATGCAATGGTGGAGGTGGTTTGCTCCAAAAACGCCTCCTGGTGGTTGCTCAGCTTCGATCGGCGGTTGCGGCTTTGATTTCCTCCAGTGCTCTCCGATTCACTCTTTTCTCTCACTTTCTCTCGCTTGTGATCTATACCCTGGCTTCCTCACTTGATCTTCTATTTATAGGCATTCGAAATCGAGATGGATAAGCTCAGATTTCCACCAATCGAGGCAAATTGGATTTGCAGTTAAACAAACCAACTCCGATTTGTGTAAATTTGTCGATTTGTTGAGATTTGATTCCAATTGGATGATGCTTATCTCAATTCTATTGAAGATCTGTTGGATTTGTGCAAAACATTGAATCGAAACGGCCAAAATTTGAATTTTTTCCCTCGCTGGCGATCTTAGATCGAGGTTGAAGACGATTATGCACCCGGCGCGTGCGTTCCCTCCAGCCAATCAGATGTTGCCATGTGTCCTAAGTAAATGAAAAAATCGCAAAACACGAAAACTGCTTTCCCCGCGTTTCGAACCTGCGACCTCGCACCCGCACGTACCCACTTGACCACGGCTCGGACCAGCCGAGCTAGCCCATTTTCCAGATTTTGTTTATTTCTCAAATTGCATATATGCAATGCGATTTTTTTTTATTTTTTTGTATTTTTAAAATTTAAAAAAATTTAAAAAATTATTTATCCCTTATGATTGCCATTTCTGAAATCATTTTTCAAAATTGATGTGTTTTCCTATTTTTTTATTTTTTTGAATATTTTTATTATTTTTGCTAAATTAGAGAAAAATTGGAAAAAATAAAAAATTGATTATTATTAATTATTATTGACTCTTAGGGCAAAAATGAGGTGTTTACAGTTGCCCCTCTTTGTAGTAATGTTTGAAAAACTTAACTACAAAGACAAGAAAAACGCCATTTTTGGCCTCTTGAATAGATAACGCTTTGGTTTGGCTGGTTATCTAGAATTTGTTTTTTTTTTTTTTTGGCAGGAAAATGCTCCAAGAGCTAAAATCCCACGATTAAAAATGGTTCTAATAATTTAGAGTAATGTTCCCTCCCCAAAAAGTGCTTTATGGGCTGACTAATTGGTGATAGGAAGCATCTGAAGCATTGTTCAGGAGTGTAGAAGAAATGATGATAGGAAGCGTCTTATCAGACTGGCAACCTTGAAAAGAAGATTATCTTAGGAAGTGCCCTTATGAGCTGGCTATCTATCAGAAGAAGCGTCTGGTTAGACTAACAACTGTTTGGAAAAATATCTCCGAAAAGTGCTCCATTGAGTTGACTAATCGAGGGAGTCTAGGAAAGTGCCCCTTTTGGGCTGACTAACCTTTGATAAAATGTCTCAAAAAGTGCCCCCTATGGGCTGACCTTGAGATAAGATATTTAGGAAAGTGCCCCCTATAGGTTGACTAACCTATGATAGAAATGTCTCAAAAAGTGCCCCTTATAGGTTGACCTTGAGAACAGACGTTTTAGGAAAGTGCCCCCTATGGGCTGACTAACCTATGATAGAAATGTCTCAAAAAGTGCCCCCTATGGGCTGACCTTGAGAATAGATGTTTTAGGTAAGTGCCCCCGATGGGCTGACAAACCTATGATAGAATGTCTCAAAAAGTGCCCTCTATGGGCTGACCTTGAGAACAGATTTTTTTAGGAAAGTGCCCCCTATTGGCTGACTAACCTATGATAGAAATGTCTCAAAAAGTGCCCCCTATGGGCTAACCATGAGAATAGACGTTTTAGGAAAGTGCCCCTTATAAGCTGACCTTGAGAACAGATGTTTTAGGAAAGTGCCCCTTATGGGCTGACTAACCTATGATAGAAATATCTCAAAAAGTGCCCCTATGGGCTGACCTTGAGAACAGATGTTTTAGGAAAGTGCCCCCTATGGGCTGACTAACCTATTGATAGAATGTCTCAAAAAGTGCCCCATATGGGCTGACCTTGAGAACATATGTTTTAGGAAAGTGCCCCCTATGGACTGATTAACCTATGATAGAAATGTCTCAAAAAGTGCCTCCTATGGGCTGATCTTGAGAACAGATTTTTTTAGGAAAGTGCCCCCTATGGGCTAACTAACCTATGATAGAATGTCTCAAAAAGTGCCCCCTATGGACTGACCTTGAGAACAGAGTTTTTTAGGAAAGTGCCCCCTATGGGCTGACTAACCTATGATAGAAATGTCTCAAAAAGTGCCTCCTATGGGTTGACCTTGAGAACAAATGATTTAGGAAAGTGCCTCCTATAGGCTGACCTTGAGAACAGATTTTTTTAGGAAAGTGCCCCCTATGGGCTGACTAACCTATGATAGAATGTCTTAGAAAGTGCCCCCTATGGACTGACCTTGAGAACATAGTTTTTTAGGAAAGTGCCCCGATGGGCTAACTAACCTATGATAGAAATGTCTCAAAAAGTGCCTCCTATGGGTTGACCTTGAGAACAAATGTTTTAGGAAAGTGCCCCCTATGGGCTGGCTAACCTATGATAGAAATGTCTCAAAAAGTGCCCCCTATGGGCTAACTAACTTATTGATAGAATGTTTCAAAAAGTGCCCCCTATGGGCTGACCTTAAGAACAGATGTTTTAGGAAATTGCCCCCTATGGCCTGACTAACCTATGATAGAAATGCAGCAAAAAGTGCCCCTTATGGGCTGACCTTGAGAACAGATTTTTTTAGGAAAGTGCCCCCTATGGGCTGACTAACCTGTGATAGAATGTCTCAAAAAGTGCTCCCTATGGACTGACTAACCTATGATAGAAATGTCTCAAAAAGTGCCCCCTTATGGACTGACCTTGAGAAGAGATGTTTTAGGAAAGTGCCCCCCATGGGCTGACTAACCTATGATAAAAATGTCTCAAAAAGTGTCCCTATGGGCTGACTAACTTATGATAGAATGTCTCAAAAAGTGCCCCTTATGGGCTGACCTTGAGAACAGATTTTTTTAGGAAAGTGCCCCTTATGGGCTGACCTTGAGAATAGATGTTTTAGGAAAGTGCCCCCCTATGGGCTGACTAACCTATGATAGAAATGTTTCAAAAAGTGCCCCCTATGGGCTGACTAATTTATGATAGAATGTCTCAAAAAGTGCCCCCTATGGGCTGACCTTAAGAACAAATGTGTTAGGAAAGTGTCCCCCTATGGGCTGACTAACCTATTGATAGAAATGTTTCAAAAAGTTCCCCTTATAGGCTGACCTTGAGAACAGATGTTTTTAGGAAAGTGCCCCCTATGGGCTGACTAACCTATGATACAAATGTCTCAAAAAGTGCCCCCCTATGGGCTGACCTTGAGAACATATGTTTTAGGAAAGTGCCCCTCTTGGGCTGACTAACCTAAGATAAAAATGATATTTAGAAAGGTGCCTTTATAGGCTGACCTTAGAAGGGATCTGAGGAAGTGCCCCTTTCTGGGCTGACTACCCTATCAAAGGGAATGTTTAGACAAGTGCCTCACTATGGGCTGACGCATCTTATGCTTTTGAATATGCTTTCTACTGACTGAGCTAAATGATGTGATGCCTTTCATGATATGATGATAGTTATTTATTTTAATATGCTTGCCAGTTTATTGTGGATAGCAACCAAACAACCGAACCTTCGTGCTGGTTTGCTTCTGCTTCACTTTTTCTTATCTTGACCCGGGGTCGAAAATCTTGATGTGCTCCCTTTCTTCGTGCACACAGCTCTTTTGACAGTAATGTTATCCTAATAATGCGCTAAGTTCTTGATGTGCCTAAAAGGGGGATTCAAGCACATACAAAAGAAGGAATGAAATGGCTATGAAGATCCACGGTGCAAGATGAGAAATAGCCTCAAAATTGAACAAAGAATTCCGAAATTATGATGATAACAATATATGATATGACGATTGCTAGAATTGAAAACGAAATGGTATTCAAATTCAATTCAAAGTGCTTCCAAATCTTAAAATTAGAACCCTAATTTCATAAGAACAAAAGTACATAAAAATAACTAAATCCTCACCAGATATGACTCACTAGTTTGGAATTAGGATCAACTTGTAATTTGTTGATATAACACACAACAAATTCAAGCCAACTCGCCACAATTTCACTAAAGAAATTGATAAGAGCAAATGCTTGAAAGAGTCACTCTCTCTCATGGCAAAGGGGGGTGTTTTTCTCCATAAATATCAAAAGCTCCTCAAAAACCCTAATTTGCAAGTATTTATACTTGCACCCTTTAGGGTTAGAATGACTAGAAAATCACAACTATGCCACTATAGGGTGGCCGGTCCTAAAGCAAGATTACAACTAAATAAAATGTCCCATAAAGCTTACAAAATAAATGGTTCAAACATAAATTACAAGTAAAGAAAATAATCTTCAGTAGGCTAGCTTCATGATGGAATCCGTCGGTTCAACTCATCGCCGGTTCAGGTCGGTCCATAGATAACCCACAAGCTGAGTCTTAGTGAGTTTGTCCATCGCCTTGTGAAACCAAATAAGCATACCTGTTGGAATATACAATTCATGAATAAGATAAAAGAGGTTAGATAATAATTTATTCCGAGGTTGATCTGCTCGAAATGGGCCCTCATCGCCAAGATTTGAACTCCTTCAATTTTTGTCCTAATGATAGGTCTTGTCGGATTTTGATTCCCATCATCTCCTTGGACCTCAAAAAGATTTGACCTCAAATCTTGCAGTTCAAATGCAGCAGAGACTCTGTTTCCCAAAAGTAATCCATCTGAAGGAGTATCTCTACAAAATCCCAATATCTGAAATACTATAGTAGATGATTGTTTTCTTTCCTCCATCTCTAGGATGTATCTCTCCTGTAACAAAAACAAGGACTCATTATCGACTGATGTTTCCTCTATCTCAACACTTTCCAACGAGTTTGTTTCCTCTTTTTCTGACTCATCCATGTTATGCTGATCCCCAGAGTCTTCTAATAATTGGTCCAACTGATCATTATCCTCTGAAACCTCTGAAGGTTGGCACAGTGTTGTTTAACATCTTTCATCTGTGGAACCCTTATCATCAAGTGAAGGCATCTGTAGCTCTGCACACTCTGAGCCTCTAGGTGGTCTAAATTCCATTTCTGGAAATGGTTTAAGCCCAAAATTATCAACTCTATCTTCTCTAAGAGCATGATAATCTCCCTTTGGTCTAGGTGGCTCCTGAAGGTGAACCATTGGTGGTGGTGGCAATGACATCCTATCAATCCTTGTTGCTACTGTAGTAACAAGTTTTCTAAGATCCCGAAGTTGTTCATCTAAGGTCCTCCCACCTGCAACATTAGAACCCTGACCTCCACCAACTCGACTATATGCTACATCACTCCTTCCTCCATTCACACTATTAATAGACATTTTTGTGGATGCAATCTATTTGATGTACCAATGTAATGTCTAGTAATTGTTGCACACTTGCTTCACAAAAAAATAATTCACGCCAAAACCAACTCACTCCGCCACTTATACACTTTACATACAACACACTAAATTCACGCAACAATAATATGTTGCAACCCTTCACTTCCACGGTAGGAACAAACAAAAACTAACTAATATGCTTCTTTAAATGGCAACAACAACAAGAAACGGCAACAACAGCTACACACTCCCACTTCCACCGCAACTTACATATATACACGGCAACAAATTCACAAGTGACACCCTTGATGCAACTTTGCCACAAGTGGTAAGAATCAATTTCAAATTCAAGTGAAATATAATCAATACCACTCTTAACTACTTGAAGTAAATGGATGTGTTTCAATTCAAATTGTTTCCTCTTCTTCCACGCAAATTCAAATCTGGAAATTATACACTTTCACTTCCAATTTGCACAACACAACACCATATATACTCCTACTCAATCACGGTGCATTTCTCCACTTGTTCACAATTCATCAACCGAAATTAACATAAGAAGGCAGCAAATTAAATTTGAAATCAAACCACTTCACTAATTGCAATTCCTCCACATTTAGTAAGATGCAAATTTTCAAATTTAAACAAGCACAATTTACTCCTTCACTCTTAATGCTTGTTTTGAAATCAAATAATTTCCTTTCTTACACACTAATCAAATCTGGAATTTGTAAGTTGCACTCCTTGAATTTCGAAAATCCTTACAATGATTCACGTCACTTTTATCACAAAACAAATGTATTTCCAATTCCACAACAAACACTAGGAAATACTCCTTACTCCAATAATTCCTTTCACGGCAAAGTATGGAACAAGAAGTTACAACAAGATATCCACTTCTACAACAACAAATTTCAACTCCCCAAGTAAGATAATCACACCAATTAGTACCAATATAAACAATTCAATTTTCTCCACTTTCAATTTCGCAATTTAAGGAAACAATAAGCACTAATCAACAATGCCTCAACTATTTGAATCCCAAATTATGGAATTCAATTCAAGAACTTTTCCTTCTTCCCTAAACAAATAACTCACAGTAAGATGAAGCTAACACAATCAATTTCCGCAATCTCAATTTGCAACAATCCCTCCTCTTAACCTTAAGCAACTCATGGCAATAGGAAGATAAAACAATCAATATTCGAAAACTCAATTGCAACAATCCCTTCTCTTAAACCTTATGCTCTGATACCAAATTATGATGTGCCTAAAAGGGGGATTCAAGCACATACAATAGAAGGAATGAAATGGCTATGAAGATCCACGGTGTAAGAAGAGAAATAGCCTCAAAATTGAACAAAGAATTCCGAAATTATGATGATAACAATATATGATATGACGATTGCTAGAATTGAAAACGAAATGGTATTCAAATTCAATTCAAAGTGCTTCCAAATCTCAAAATTAGAACCCTAATTTCATAAGAACAAAAGTACATAAAAATAACTAAATCCCACCAGATATGACTCACTAGTTTGGAATTAGGATCAACTTGTAATTTGTTGATATAACACACAACAAATTCAAGCCAACTCGCCACAATTTCACTAAGGAAATTGATAAGAGCAAATGCTTGAAAGAGTCACTCTCTCTCACGGCAAAGGGGGGTGTTTTTCTCCAAAATATCAAAAGCTCCTCAAAAACCCTAATTTGCAAGTATTTATACTGTTAGAATGATTAGAAAATCACAACTATGCCACTATAGGGTGGCCGGTCCTAAAGCAAGATTACAACCAAATAAAATTTCCATAAAGCTTACAAAATAAATGGTTCAAACATAAATTAAAAGTAAAGAAAATAATCTTCAGTAGGCTAGCTTCATGATGGAATCCGTCGGTTCAACTCATTGCCGGTTCAGGTCGGTCCATAGATAACCTACAAGCTGAGTCTTAGTGAGTTTGTCCATCGCCTTGTGAAACCAAATAAGCATACCTGTTGGAATATACAATTCATGAATAAGATAAAAGAGGTTAGATAATAATTTATTCCGAGGTTGATCTGCTCAAAATGGGCCCTCATCGCCAAGATTTGAACTCCTTCAATTTTTGTCCTAATGATATGTCTTGTCGGATTTTGATTCCCATCAGTTCTAATGCTCGTAAGTAGATAGAATTACATTACCAAATACATTGAGATTCGTTATCATTTTAGTGTTTATCTTTCATTGGCGAAGTGGTGGGTATTGTGTTTAGGAGTATTTGTTGTGGTGCGAATTGATTTGGATTATTGACCATTCAGGGATATTAACTTTGCTTATAAAAAGTAAAAACTCGACTCAACGAAATTTATATTGAACATTGGCAAAATTTCAATTCCCTTGACTAAGGATAGTACATCTTTACAACATCTGTATTAATGGGGTCTCTCAATTCCGAAGCATCCATTTGAGTCAGTATCAAAGCACCTCCTGACAGAACCTTTTTCACCACATATGTGCCTTCATACTTTGAGGTGAATTTCCCTTTGGAGTCTTGGGCATTCGGGAGAACCTTCCTTAGCACTAGATCCCCTTGTTTGAAGTACCGAGGCCTCATTTTCTTGTTAAATGCCCGGGCCATCCTTTGTTGGTAACATTGGCCATGACATAGTGCGGTAATTCTTCTTTCATCAATTAGATTCAACTGATCAAGCCTCTTCTTTACCCAGTCTAATTCGGCTAGCTGAGTATCTGACAAGACTCTGAATGATGGTATTTTGACTTCAACTGGTAGCACTGCTTCTGTACCATATACCAATGAGTAAGGGGTGGCTCCCGTAGATGTTCTTATTGAAGTCCTATAATCCATGAGAGAAAACGGTAACATTTCGTGCCAATCTTTGTAAGTTGTTGTTATTTTCTCGATGATCTTCTTGATATTTTTGTTAGCTGCTTCTACTGCCCATTCATTTGAGGTCGATAGGGAGTTGAATTTCTGTGGTTTATGTGGAATTGTTGACATAAACCTATCATCGATTTGTTGTTAAGATTGGTACCATTGTCGGTGATGATAGACTCAGGAACTCCATATCGAGCTATTATGTCTCTTTTTAAGAAGAAGACTATTACCCCTTTTGTGACATTGATATATGACGACTCTTCTACCCATTTGGTGAAGTAATCAATCACTACCAGTATAAACCTGTGGCCGTTAGATGCTGTCGGAGTGATTGGGCCAATTATGTCGATTCCCCACATAGAGAAATGTTATGGTGCTGATAACAAGTGTAGCTCGTTGGGTGGAGCATTTATCCGGTTTGCGTAGACTTGACACAAATGATAGTGCTTGACATATTTTATGCAATTCGATTCTATGGTCAACCAATAATATCTTAACCTCATGTTTTTTTGTGCCAACATGTAGCCATTCATATGAGGTCCACATACTCGTTCATGTACATCTTTCATCAGTTCGCATGCTTCATTTTTGTCCACACATCTCAACAAGGTGGTATCAGATGATCTTTTGTAAAGTATAGACCCACTTAATAGGAAAATGGCTCGCTAACTTTCTGAGTGTTCTTTGGTCATTCTTGCTAGCCATTTCGGGGTATTTACTTTCTTGGAGGAAGGTCTTGATGTTGTGATACCAAGGCTTGTCATCTTGTATTTTTTCAGTGGTTAAATAGTAGGCGGGCCGACTTTCGATATCTATTTTCATCGGTTGAACTTCGGCTCCCCCTGTTATCTGGATCATAGATGCTAGTGTGGCTAGCGCGTCTGCAAACTGATTCTGAGTTCTCGAGATGTATGTGAAAGTGATTGCCTTGAATTCTTCAATTAGCTCTATCAAGTGTTGATGATATGGTACCAGTTTGGGGTCTTTAGTCTTATATTCCCCTCTTGTCTATAGTATGATGAGCGACGAATCCACATATACTTCTAATTCGCGGATTTCCCTTTGGCAGGCCATTTTGAGGCCGAGAATACATGCTTCATATTCCGCAATATTATTGGTATAGGGAAATGTAAGTCTTGTCACTGCAGGGAATTGAGTGCCGCTTGGGGATATCAATACTGCCTCAACCCCGCAACCGAATACGTTGGCGGCTCCATCGAAAAACAGTTTCCATTTCGGGTTTTGCTCTATCCCAAAGTCTTCCACCAGTATATCTTCCACTGTTAATATATTTTCGTTCAGGAATTAGGCTTGTAGTTCTTGGGAATCTGTCTCGACAGGGTGTTCTGCCAATTGGTCAGCTAAGGCTTTCTCTTTCATTGAGTTCTGATTTATGTATGTGATGTCAAACTTGGATAAGAGCATTTTCCATTTAGAGAGTCTCCCTATCAAAGCTGGTTTCTCTGCCAAGTATTTCAAGGGATCATGTTTTGTCAGTAACTCAATATAATAGTAAAGGGTGTATTGCCTTAGTCGATGCATGACCCAAATTAGAGCACAACAAGTCTTCTCTACCTCTGAGTATCTCTGTTCCCCATCTATGAACTTCTTACTCAGATAATATATGGAACGCCCTCTTCCTCATCATCTTTTTGCCTCAGCACACATCTCATGGATTCAAGGAGTATAGTGAGGTATAAGAATAAGGGCTTTCTTTGCTTTGGGACTATCGAGACCGGGGGTTTTATAAGATAGTCTTTGATTGTCCTGAATGCTTCCTCACATTCGTCGTCCCATTCTATTGTGGCGTTCTTCTTCAACAGACGGAATAGTGGTCGGCACTTATCGGTGAGCTGTGAGATGAAACGAGCTATATAATTTAATCTTCCCAGCAAGCTTCTTACTTCTTTAATGGAGCGTGGGGAAGGTAACTCTAATATAGACTTTACCTTGTCGGGGTCAATTTTAATGCCTTCCTGGCTTATGAAAAACCCTAACAATTTCCCCGTTGTGACCTCGAAAGTGCATTTCTTTGGGTTTAACTTGAGCTAGAATTTTCTCAGTCGTTTAAACAATTTCCTCAGGATATCTATATGGCTTTCTCCTTCTTTAGATTTGGCTATCATGTCGTCGACATATACTTCAACCTCTTGATGCATCATGTCGTGAAGTATTGCGACCATGGCTCTCTGATACGTTGCCCCGGCGTTTTTCAAACCGAAGTGCATGACTTTGTAATAGAAAGTTCTCCATGTTATGATGAAATTCGTTTTGGTTTTATCCTCTTTAAGCATTTTTATTTGATTATACCTTGAGAAACCGTCCATGAATGAGAAGAGATGGTTTCCCATAGTGTTGTCTACTAGAACATTAATGTGAGGTAGGGGGAAGTTATCCTTTGGTGTAGCTTGGTTTAAGTCCCGGAAGTCTACGCATACGTGTGCTTTTTCGTTCTTTTTCATAATGAGTACTATATCGGATACTTCGATGAACCCTACTTCTAGCAGTTTTTTGACTTCTTCCTTAATCTTTAGTAAGATATCAGGCCTAAATCTTCTCAGTTTTTGTTTTTTAGGTTTAACATCTTCCCTTGTGGGAAGCTTATGAACCACTATTGATTGGTCTAGCCCTGTCATGTCACCATATGACTAGGCAAACACATCTGCATATTCCGTTAATAGCTCGATTATCTTACATTTTTGCTCAGCACTCAAACTGGTCCCAATTTTGAGGTTCTTAGGGTTTTCTATGCTTCTTAGATTTACTGTCTCCACCGGCTCGTCGATCGAAATTCCGCTTTTGTTCATGTTTTTTCCAATTTTCTTGTATTATTTAGTGGTCTAGGATATCGCCTTCAACAACTGACCCAATAGCGTTGGAAACGATATCGGTGTTTTTATTTTCTACCTGCGCGAAATATCCCTGATGTTCAATAGTAGGAGATCTGGGTAAAATAAAAATGAAAGCATATATATAAGAAGAAAAACAAACTGTAATTGATTTTGATAAAGAGTCTCAAAAATTTGTTCAATAATTATTCTCTACTTTTGAGCTAACCTAGAGCTATTGATAGGATAACAAAACCAATTGTTCAGAGCCGGATGCTGGTTGGACGTGCGGGGGATTGGTTTCCCGTTGCTGATGTCACCTTCGTTTATCCAAAGCTCTTGAATGATATTCACCTTTCGGAAAGATTGTTGGAGAGGTGGGATGCACATCTGGGTGTCGATCGACTTCCCCTTCATTCTGCCTTTGACACCTCTTACTTATGCTTCTTCTTCGGCTGTAGGAACGTAGTCGGTGCTAGTGTTGTTGCAGTTGCCGCTGTTTGCCATTTTAGTCTTTGAGCGGGTATGAATTGGGCTTGTGGGAGGGTTCGGTTGCTTGGGAGCTATCTTTGATACCTAGCGCGCATTTTCGTTTTTTTCTTTTTTAGTATAATGTATGTAAATGCTATGCATGTGTTACATAGATGCTTAAAATAAAAAGGGTCGACAGTTGATTGACGATGTAATATTGAAACTTTACTTTTATTAATATTGAAAATTTTGGAGTTCGATACTTGCAGAAAACAAATAAAAGATTACAATGATAATATATTTCCTAGCTCTCTTAGTCTTTTGTTGTGGAGACTCAAGCTTCCCATTGATGACGGCTTCTGATTCTTCGACCCTGGCTTTGGTCTTGAGTGGGAGTGATCTCGCATGGCCCAATGAAGAAAGCCGTAGGCCCTTTTTCACATAAATGGAGTATGACCCGTACCAAAGGCAAATTCACCCCTATCTTTGTTAGTGAGAGGATGGGGTCTATCTTTTAATGGATGAAGGCCTGCTCCTCTGAGTTGTATAAGGTGAACCAATGGTCCAGTACCAACTTTGGGTCTAAAGGTTTGTACACCCGAATTTCTTTGCGGAGGAGGCGGTCGACTGCAGTGCTAGCCATCTATTACAATAAGAAATTTCCTAATTACAAACAAAACTATGAAAACATTATAGGGAAATAGATTTGAACTCCATGAACAAAACAACAAACTATTACATCATCATCAATTGTCAACCCTATGATGTTATGTATGCAAATAGGTTGGTTCTAACTGGTCCCCAAGCTCTATGACCTCCCGCATTCTCAGAGAAATGGATCTCAGGCCATATCGAAGCATTAGGTGGGGTAGCCTAATCGGTCCCAAACGGTGATCAACTCACTTCGCCCGAAACCTACACAATGGTTCCCTGTCTTAGGGTTTTAGGAAGGTCTGGGTTCGATCGCATCTACTCACACAAATGCATGCATGCAGACTCAAAACTGAATCATAAATCTAGCAAATTCCTGAAAAGTTAGCAACAAAATAATAATTGAAAGACATTTCTTAAAAAAGGAACAATTTGAAGAGATTCAGGTGGCTAGCCTACTAGAATGAGTTCCCTAGTGGAGTTGCCATCTTGTCGAGTCTAATTTTTGAATTCCCATTCCTAATCTGATCTAGACTAGACCCTATGCTCATCTAATATAGATCCTCGACTTGAGTTAGGAACTTCATTTAATTTTGGAGTTGCCACCTAACTGTTGTTGGGAAAGATTGAATTAAGACTAAAGGAGCAGACTGGTCTTAATTTGGACCACTAGTCGTCGTGATTTCCTCTTCTCATTTTTGTGAGAAAGAGGAAAAGGGAAAACCAGAGTTTCTAAATCCGGAGGCTAACCTATTAAAACCTTATGGTTACCACCTAATCTCCTACAATTATCTCTATCTAGAAATGTCTTTTATTTTGTTTCGGTTGTTTTTTATTATGTTCTTAAATGAGATATTTGAAAAACTGATTTTTTATTCATTTTATGGGTTGACCCGAATGGGTGCCTACGTACCTACTATTCAGGATCAAACAAGTCGTAGTTCGCTTTTCTTGAAAAGATTTAGTGGGTTTGTGAATTTTAATTTTGGAATATCTTTTGATTTATGTTTTTACTATTTTGGGATTTTTCTTAAAAAATCTAAGCCTAAGCTTTAATCTGATTTTTGAAAATGATTTTTAGGAGGAAAACATCAATTTTGGATTTATTTGAAGAAAATGATTTTTCTAAGTTCTAGAACTCATTTTTATAATTTTTGAATTTTTTTTATTAACTTTTATGGTTTTTTTTTTGTAATTTTTATGATTTTTTTATCTTTTTTATGATTTTTTCCTTATTCTTCTACAATCAGATGATGCCATGTGTCTTGGGTAAATGAAAAAATTGCAAAACGCAGAAACTGCTTTCCTCGCGTTTCGAACCTGCGACCTCACACCCACACGCACCCACTTGACTACGGCTCAGACCAGCTGAGCTAGCCCATTTTCCTGATTTTGTTTATTTTGCAAATTGCATATATGCAATGCGATTTTTTTATTTTTTTGTATTTTTTGAAATTTCAAAAATTTGTAAAAATTATTTATCCCTTATTATTGCCATTTCTGAAATCATTTTTCAAAATTGATGTGTTTTCCTATTTTTTTGAATATTTTTATTATTTTTGCTAAATTAGAGAAAAATTGGAAAAAATTAAAAATTGATTATTATTAATTATTATTGACTCTTACGGCAAAAATGTGGTGTTTACAAACAACACAAGTAAGAATACACCTCCAATTCTTCACCAATGAGGGATTTTCAAGTTCTGAAATTTGAATCAATAATACATTACTATTCCTCTTCTTTTCACAAAAATTGTCAACTAAAAGGAGCTTCAACAAGACCTCAAATTCCACTTCAACAAGCAGCAAATTCAACTCCTCAATCAAGACAATTACGAAACTTCAATTGACAACATACAATTGCGGATCATAAATTGAAGAACCCTAATTGAACATGATGATCAAGAAATCAACCAACACTACTCCCTTCTCTAAACTTGAGCTTTGATATCAAAAGATGATATGCTTAAAACCAAGTATAAGCACGCAAAACCAAATTAAAAGACTAATTACCTAATGTCAATCAAACTAGTCCTTCAATTGCTTATACTACTTACAAACCAAATCCACAAATAGTGACGTGACTAAGATTGAATATCCTAGTATAATAAGATCTGATACCAAATGATGATACGCTTAAAACCAAGTATAAGCATACAAAACCAAATTGAAAGTCCAATTACACAATGTCAATCAAACTAGTCCTCTAATTGCGTGAACCCTTACTACTTATAAACTGAATCCACAAATAGTGATGTGACCAAGATTGAATATCTAAGTATAATAAGCTCTAGTACCAAAAGATGATATGCTTTAAATTGGTTAAAGTATATGCAATCAAACAATTGAAATAACTTCAAATCTGGTCACAATCTTACTTTTGGCATGAACCTTAAAAACCTTTGTAATCCAGTTCGTAAATCAAACAACCTTAACACCAAAACGTTGATGTGCTAAATGAGATTAAGCACACAACACAAGATCAAATGAAATTCCAATTACCATGACTACAAAATGGCATGAATCCTTTATGTGAATGGACTCCAGGCAAACTAGCAATTCTATAAGCAATTGACAATTTACACTCAACAAGATAATCTAGGAACCAATTCCACTAAATTGAACACAATATAATGATAAAAGGGATCCTTCAATTGACGTGAAATAAGAACCAAGAACCAATCCTAATCAATATTAGATATTACACACTAGTTATGAAAAGGAAAAATCAACTTAGGAATTGATATTACTCACAATTCCTTAGGTTGCAACTCGCTACAATTCCTAGAAGAAATTGATAAAAGTCCTTATGAAAATTTAAGATGAGCCCTTATTCTCACGAAATTTATAGAAAAATAAGTGTATTCTCTCCCATTCTAAACCCTACTTAAGCAAGTATTTATACTTGCTTCCTTTAGGGTTAAAATGGCTAAACAATTACAACTATGCCACTAAAGGATGGCCAATCCTAAAACACAAAATACAATTAAATAAAATTTCTCAAAAGCTTACAAAATAAATGGTTCAAGGAAAATAACAAATATAAAAAGTATTCAACACACTAATTCTTCAAATCAATTTGTCGGTTCAACTCATTTTTAGTTTAAGTCGGTTCATGGATAACCCATAAGCTGAGTCTTAGTGAGTTTATCCATCACCCTGTAAAGCCTCATAAGTGTGCCTGCTGGAATACACAATATATAAGTAATAGAAAAGAGGTTAGTATATAAATAATTCCAAAATCTGTTTATTCAAAGATGACCCTTATCGCTAAGATTTGAAATCCTTTGGCTTTTGCCCTAATGATAGGTCTTTTTGGATTTTGATTCCTATCATTCCTTGGCTACAAAAAACTTAGAGCCATGCTCTATATATAAAAAATTATGCTAGAAGAATGATCTTCTATGTAATGACCCTGGATAAACTAAAAGAAAATAATGTTTTCCCTATCTGCACACCTCTAAATGCATGCACCTAAAGTAGAATAATGAACACGGATTCATATCAATCCCCGACAATCCTTAAGTCATTTTTGTACTATTAGAATATGATACTTCCTTAGGACATCCTTCCTTTACCTATGTAACTGTGATGGAATATAATAAGAATATGCAAAAGGTGCTATGAATGATCCATTTCAATTCAAGAATTTCGATATGCTTAGCATAAATTGGAAGGTGACCAAACAATTTGTAAACAATAAACTAAAAGAATAGTAATGAATAAAAACAATTTTACTTTCTTTTCCTTTATGTCTCATCAATCAGACAAATTAACCAAATTAAACACACACATGGGTTCATTAGTATTCAACTTTGAGTACTACTAAAGTTGCAAGCACAAAGCAAGTGGCAATTATCTTTGGTACTCACCTTGGCATTCTTTTCAAGGAACATAATAATCTTTAAGTAAAAGCTAAAGATCTTTTGAGAAACCTATTAAATCATAGAGAAATACATATAAGGATAATTACTATTAAGATAAATTGTTCTAGCATCCCTTTACTAGCCCTATATCTTATTAAATTCTTTTACAATGTTTTAATCTAAGCTTCTTCATTCAGGATTGTGATGGGAAATTTTCCGACACCGCCTATACCTTCAGAACTAGATTTGGTTGATGATCTAAATCGCTATATTTTACTTCATATCTTTTTATCTAATAAATATTTGAGAAATAATCTCATAGGTAGAATAATAATTCTCCATGGGATGCCAATATATCCTACACTAGTTGATGGCCACGGGACATCTTCAGAATTACAATCAAAGGCCTACTATGATTGTTTCCATTTCGAAGCATTGACTCATGAAGATTTATGATATTTTGTACTTTGTAATTGTTCTATGGACTATTTTGATGAGATCCATGATAAGAGCCAAGCTGGAAGAAGGAATGTGGATCCTCTTGAAGTGCCGCCTGGACCGATCACAAGAAATCAAGCAAAACGATTCAAGGAAGCACTTAACATGTTGATAAAGGTTGTCCATGAAGCCAGAAAGGATTGAAGCAATCATGAAGTTGGAAAGGATTGGAACAACCATGGGAAGACCCTTTCTGATGTGCCTAATCACTCTTAAAAGCACATCCAAAAGACTTAAGAAAAGATATCTCAAGTCTAGGCAAAATCGGATCCAAAAATGGCACTTTTCAAATGAAACCTAATGATGAAATGATGAAATTCAAACAACTAATGATATAATCTGAATACCACAATGGAAATGGCTTCTAAAAACACTCTAATTTCATATAATCCACGCAAATGAAGCCTCAATTTGATAAAAGAAAACCGTAACAAAACAATCCCTTTTTCAATGGTGAAAATCACGTTAACAAGGAAATCCTTAAAGATGTATTGAATCAACTTGATAATTCCTTCAAATAATCACAAGAATTCGTGGATAACAACAAGTAAATCTGACCAAGAATGTTCTAATCCAACCCTAGATATTACACACTAGAGAAGAAAAAGAAAACACAACAAGTAAGAATTGATATGACTCACAAATTCCAATTGTTGCACTCGCTACAATTTCAACTCTTGGGATTGAAATTGATAAGAGTTGGAACTAAGGTATGAACCCTAATTCTCACGTGAAAAGAGGTGTTTATTCTGCAAAAATATCATCCCCAAACCCTCTCTTAAGCAAGTATTTATACTTGCTACTTCTAGGATTAAAAAGTGCTCAAAATTACAAGTTTGCCACTTTTAATGTGGCTAACCCTAAATGAAAGTTACAAAGAAATAAAAGTGTCCCAAAACCAAAATAAAACCAAAATAGTTCAATAAACATTTACAAGATACAAAATAACATAAATCTTCATGATCCAGTGCCTTAGAATAGAGAACAATCGCAGCGGGCCTTTGATTGTTACCTAGAAAAATGTCTTGTGTCCAACTGAAGTTGTAGGACATTTTGGCATCCCATGGAGATATATAATTGTACCTGTAAGATTATTCTCAAAGTTTATTAGAAATAAAGACATAAGATAAAAGATGAGCAATTTGGTCAATTATCCAGATTGGGTTCTGAAGAGGTTGACAGTGCTAGAATTTTCCCATCATCTCCTCGGGCTTCTGAAAGATTTGACCTCAAATCTAGAGGATCAGTTGTGGAATTGAACCCTAGGATCTCTGTTGTTCTGCTTCCTCGACTAACCATGGTAGTGGACGGCTGCCTGGCCTCTTTCTGAAAACTCTAGACCTCAGATGGAGTCATTGGTAATAGGATTATGCGTGTCTTACTCATGCTGAACATGCAGGTATTTTCAAACCCATCATGTATCACCCGTCGATCATACAACCAGGGCCAACCCAACAGCAAATGGAATGCATGCATAGGAACTATATCACAAAGGATCTCATCATGATAGTTCTACCCGACACTCACTGGAACCTTTGCCCTAAGGGTAACATGCATACTACCTCTATTATCCAGCCAATGCAAATGATAAGGACTAGGATGAGGTATAGTAGATAGTTGTAATTTGTCTACTAGTGCAGCAGATATAACATTTGTGCAACTACCACTATCGATAATGAGTACACAAAGGTTACCTTTGATTCTGCAAGAGGTATGGAATATGTTCTCCCTCTGAATATCACTGATATCAGGAGATGTGGACAAAATCCTGCGTAATACATTGAGGGATAGATATTTTCCTCTAGTATGCTCCTCAGGCGCATTTGCATTCTGATCATCATAATATTCCTGCAATGCTGTTGGTAGATCTGTAGGCTCAATCTGTTCATGGTGATCCTCAGTATCCTCTCTAATGTCTTCCATAATAGTCATCACCCTCTTATTTGGACACTGTGCAGCCATATGCCCAAATCCCATGCATTTAAAACATTTAATCCGACGTGCTTTCCCACTAGTAGATCCGGGAATAGTTTGCTTTGTTTTTGGTTCCATGACCTCTTTACCCTTCATAGTGGGTAAGTTTTACCTGATGATGGTTGGGGTAGTAGTGTCTACTGTCTTGACTCCCTCACCAACCGCCTTTGCTCCCCCTGATCGACTGTCGACTGAGGTGGGTCTATTAGTAGTATTGGGCCTGCTGCTAAGAGCCCTAAAGAAGTTGGACCTCCTCTGTCTCTCTACTTTTAAGGCCAACTGAATAGCCTCATCAAGTGTGGTGTAGCGCTGTAGCTCAACAATACACGCTATCTCATATTTTAGACCTGAGATAAATTGTGCTATAGTTTGTTCCGGAGGCTCAACAGACCCACACCTAATCATAAGGGTCTCAAATTCCTGCAAATAATCATCCACCATTTTGCCCCCCTGCCTCAAGGTTTGTAGTTGCATAAACAGCTCCTGTTTGTAGTTCTCAGGAATGAAACTTTTCCTTAACAACCTCTTCATATCCCTCCAGGTCTGAACCTCATCCTCTCCATCCCGACGCCTATTGATGATCAAATTCTTCCACCAAAGTGCAGCATACCCTACAAATTCAACTACAACTAATTTGACCCTGGTACTATCGTCAATCTCATAAAATTCGAAAAGACCTTCGACCTTATCCTCCCAGTCCAGGTAATCATCTGCTGATCCCTTACCATCATAGGATGGCATCTGTAGTTTCACATATTCCAAACCTCGAGGTGGCCTGAAATCCCTATTTTGATTTAGGTTAACTCCAAAATTGTCATCTCTTTCTTCCACTACTCTGTTTCGATGAGGGTTTTGTGGAGCTACTCGAGGTAGTGCTGGTTGGTTTACCACTAGTGGTTGTGGTAAAGTCATCCTATCAACTCTAGTTGCTAGTGTAGTAACTATAGTAGTAAGCTCCTGAAGTTGTTCCTCCAAAGTTCTTCTGCCTGCCACATTATGACCATGTCCTCCACCAACCTGGCTATTGGCTTCTTCACCCAATTCCCCATTCACACTATCATTAGACATATTTGTAGATCCTTGTATATTGTTTCTCAAAATGATATGATTCAAGGATATACACTTCCACTACAATACTTCCTTAAAATCCACACAATAGTAACTACAAAAGATAAACGACAAACCCACTTAATGTTACAATTTATAATTGCAACTCACGTGTAATACTCTCCTCCACAATAAGCCACAAGTACATGGTGCAGCAAAATTATTTTCCACAAGTTTACTCCACGGCAACACACAAGCAACAACTACAATTAATATGTAATACTTCCACGGCAACAACAAAGTGAAAAATGAATACAAGTAATCTTCAACTTCCATGGCAAATAATGAAGACAAGAGATTAATAAGTAGCTTTCCAAAATGAATTCCGAATCCCACTATAGGCAGCAACTTTCAATTTGAAATTCAAATAACTTCACTTATTGCAAGCCTTCCTCAATTGGTAACAATGAATTCAAATTCAAATAGCAATCATTAACTCCCACAACTTAATTGCATATGATTTGAATTCAAATAATTCCTTACTAACCAAACTTAATGTAATCTAAAAATTTAACTTCACAAATTTTGAATTACACAATGGAATTCAAACAACAAACTTCACAACTCCACGCGCTACAAGCTACTTCACGCCAACAATTGGTAAGTTTCACAATTTCAAACAATTTGCTAAAGTAACTTCACTTTGTACTTCTGCCCTTCCACATGAATTAGTGTCCACAAAGTGATATAATAACCTTCCCAAATCAACTCCAACAATCAGCAAATCAAATCCCAATCTAAAGCAATTTCGCAATCTCCAACAACAACAACAACAATTGCGTTTTTTCCACTTGATCAACCTTAATTGTTGATCACTTCCACGAAATTGAATACAACCAATTCCCTTCTCTCAAAAAGAGCTCTGATACCAAAAAGATGATGTGCCTAATCACTCTTAAAAGCACATCCAAAAGACTTAAGAAAAGATATCTCAAGTCTAGGCAAAATCGGATCCAAAAATGGCACTTTTCAAATGAAACCTAATGATGAAATGATGAAATTCAAACAACTAATGATATAATCTGAATACCACAATGGAAATGGCTTCTAAAAACACTCTAATTTCATATAATCCACATAAATGAAGCCTCAATTTGATAAAAGAAAACCGTAACAAAACAATCCCTTTTTCAATGGTGAAAATCACGTTAACAAGGAAATCCTTAAAGATGTATTGAATCAACTTGATAATTCCTTCAAATAATCACAAGAATTCGTGGATAACAACAAGTAAATCTGACCAAGAATGTTCTAATCCAACCCTAGATATTACACACTAGAGAAGAAAAAGAAAACACAACAAGTAAGAATTGATATGACTCACAAATTCCAATTGTTGCACTCGCTACAATTTCAACTCTTGGGATTGAAATTGATAAGAGTTGGAACTAAGGTATGAACCCTAATTCTCACGTGAAAAGAGGTGTTTATTCTGCAAAAATATCATCCCCAAACCCTCTCTTAAGCAAGTATTTATACTTGCTACTTTTAGGGTTAAAAAGTGCTCAAAATTACAAGTTTGCTACTTTTAATGTGGCTAACCCTAAATGAAAGTTACAAAGAAATAAAAGTGTCCCAAAACCAAAATACAACCAAAATAGTTCAATAAACATTTACAAGATACAAAATAACATAAATCTTCATGATCCAATGCCTTAGAATAGAGAACAATCGCAGCGGGCCTTTGATTGTTACCCAGAAAAATGTCCTGTGTCCAACTGAAGTTGTAGGACATTTTGGCATCCTATGGAGATATATAATTGTACCTGTAAGATTATTCTCAAAGTTTATTAGAAATAAAGACATAAGATAAAAGATGAGCAATTTGGTCAATCATCCAGATTGGGTTCTGAAGAGGTTGACAGTGCCAAAATTTTCCCATCACTTGCTTTTGTACAAGTTATACTGGACACGGGTTAAAGAGGGCATGTATTTTCAAGGCACGGCTGTGTATGGAGTCAAGCAAATCCATAGAAAGATACACGGTTAAAGTACACGGGCGTGTATGTTGCCAGAAGTTGCACGGAAAGATACATGGCTAAAGTACACGTGCGTGTATGTTGCCAGAAGTTGCACAGAAAAGTACACGGCCAAAGTATACGGTCATGTACACGGCCGTGTATCCCCTATCGGCCAGCTTGTTCTGTTTCACGTTTTTATGTCACTTAACTAAACTACGTCGTTTTAGACTTGTTTTTTACACGAATTGTAACCCTAGTATAAAAGCTCCTAAGGTTTAGAACAACATAGAATTTATATCTTTGAACATTAAACACTTTTGAGAGGAACCTCTCTTGGTTCTTCAAGAACTAAATCGAACTTATTGGATTGATTTCCGTGGCGTTCATCCCGACTTATCAATCGGTCTTCCATCCCGATTGTGGCATCTTCATTATTATACCAAGGTTCTTGTCCCGCTTATAGACAACGGGTCGTAGTTTCCACTTTAGGTATTTGGGCGTCTTAGGCAATGAATTTCCGAACGTATTGGTATTGGGTTTCGTCACGGGTTGGCGTGGTTCATATCAATTTGGTATCAGAGCTTTGGTTTGTCAAGACATCAAGTTCGGTTGAGGAAGGTAATATCAAAAACCCTAACTCTAATCGTTCATATCCATTGTTAGCATTCAATTCCGCAATATTAATTGTCTTTTGATAGTGTAGTATTTACTAGTCGATTGTAAAAATAAAAAAAAGAGTAAAAATCACGACAAAAAAAAGGAAGAGAAAAGAAAAGAAAAGAAAAACGCGATCAAGAGCAATAACCCAGAAAAAAAAAATTCGGATAGAAAAAAATAGAGGAAAATTTATGAACCCTAGAGTTGTTTTGAATTCTACGGAAGGAAATTGGTGTAGTTCGGGTTAGTTCTAAGAGAATTGAGAAGAGGAAATTGGTGAGTTGATATCATCATTATTTGTGAGCATACACGAGTGACTGTGTGATATCATCATTTGAGTGAAACACGTAAGGGAGTGTATCGTGAGGTTTAATTATATATATATTTGTGTTAGTACTAATCTTTTCTGCAGGAACTATGTTAAGACAACATTCTCTTGAAGGTGAGAGGGGAAGGTTTGATGCTAGGTTAGTAATTGAGGTGTTGAGGGGAGAAATGAAGAGGATGTTCGAAGAGGGAATGGAAAAAATTCATGAGACGGTAGAGCAAAGATTAGAGCAATCCACAAACATATTCTAAGGGCGTAAGAGGGAGAGTCGTTCTAGGAGAGTACCGAGGGGTGGAGATGAGATGTCGGATGATGACTTTGATGAGCCTTCTGTTGGGAGCTATAGAGGATATAGTGGTCGGAATAGAGGAACTAGAGATTGGGAAGATAAAGGAGATAGGAATAGAGAGGATGATCAATTGAGTAGCATAAAGATGAAGATTCCTCCTTTCCAAGGGAAGAATGATCCCGAGGCGTACTTAGAGTGGGAGAAAAAGGTGGAGATGGTGTTTGATTGTCACAACTATAGTGGGAGAAAGAAGGTAAAACTTGCTGCTATTGAGTTTTCGGATTATGCTATAGTGTGGTGGGATCAACTAATGTTGAATAGAAGGAGTGGCGAGCCACCTATTGAGTCTTGGGAAGAGATGAAAAGAGTGATAAAGAAGCAATTTGTGCCTACGTATTATTATCGTGAATTGCATAACAAGTTGCAAACTCTAAGGCAAGGAAGCAGAAGTGTAGATGAGTATTTTAAGGAGATGGAAGTCACTATGATTAGGGTGAATGTAGAGGAGGATAGGGAGGCTACAATGGCTAGATTTCTTGCTGGGTTGAATAGGGAAATCCAAAATGTTGTTGAATTGCAACATTATGTAGAGTTGGAGGATATGGTCCACATGGCTATAAAGGTTGAGAACCAGCATAAGAGGAGAGGTAGTAGTAATGCATGAATGCAACAGGGTAATGGTTCATCCACTTGGAAGACTAATCAATGGAAGAAAGAATAAAAGCCTTTACCTACCAAACCAAAAGCGGAGCTGAGACAAGCGGGTTCTACTCTTGGTAATCAAGGTAACCCTGAATCTTCTACTTCTAGAAATCGTGACATTAGATGTTTTAAATGTCAAGGTAGAGGCCATATTGCTAGTTAATGTCCAAATAGGCGCGTGATGATTTTGCATGATGATAGTGAATATGAGATTGAGGGGGATAGTGAAGAAGATGATATGCCTCCATTAGAGGATGCTAGTGATGATGAGGAGCCTGCAATGGGAAGGCTAGTGGCAGTAGTAAAGTGAGCGTTGAATGTGCAGGTGAAGGAAGAAGAGGAGGTGCAAAGGGAGAATATATTTCATACTAGATGTTATCTAGGAGATCACATTTGTAGTTTGATTGTGGATGGGGGAAGTTGCACCAATGTAGTGAGCAATTTTATTGTTGAGAAGCTGGGGCTCAAAACTGTTAGACACCCTAGTCCATATAAATTGCAGTAGTTGAATGATAGTGGTGAGACTAAGGTGAGTAGGCAAGCCTTGATTAGTTTTCGCATTGGTAGGTATGAGGATGAGGTGTTATGTGATGTAGTGCCAATGTAAGCATGTCATGTGTTGTTGGGGAGGCCATGGCAATTTGACAGGAAGGTTGTTCATGATGGCTTTTCTAATAAGTATACGCTTGTTCACCAAGGGAAAAGTTTTAACCTTAAACCTTTAACACCTAAACAAGTGTATGAGGATCAGTTGTAGCTACAACAGTCGTTTGCAATACACAAGGTGAGTGAAAAGCAGAGGGAGAGTGAGAGAGCAAAAGACAATGAGAAAGAAAAGGAATATAAAAGTCAAGATCAAAAGGAAAAAGAGAGGAAGGCTGGAAAGAATGTGAGAGGCCAAGTTAAAGAGGAATCAACTTTGGTGGTGAGTGAAAAGGAGAGGGCAGCCTTGCAAAAGGAGAGTTGTGTGGCAAGAGCGAGTGTAGTAAGGAGAGCGTTAGTGATGAGGCAACCTATGTTGTTTCTGGTTTTTATGAAAACATGTTTGATTACTAATGAATTATCTAATGTTTTGCCTAGTGTGGTTGTGTCTCTTGTGCAGGACTTTGAAGATGTCTTTCCAAAGGAACTCTAAAGGCAGGTCGATGAATTAATAGAGAAGGGTACGTGAGAGAGAGCATGAGTCCATGTGCAGTGCCTATGATTTTGGTGCCTAAGAAGGATGGGACATGGAGAATGTGTGTTGACTACCGTGCCAACAACAACATCACGGTAAAGTATCGTCATCCCATTCATCGCTTAGATGACTTCTTAGATTTGTTATATGAGTATAGTGTCATTCCTCATGAGCCATGGATAAACATTTCCATAGATTTTGTGTTAGGATTATCTAGGCCTAGGCATGGTCGAGATTCTATTTTTGTGGTTGTGGATAGGATTTCTAAAATGGTTCATTTCTTTCCTTGTCATAAAATTGATGATGCTATACACATTGTTGAATTGTTCTTTAGAGAGGTAGTGCATCCGCATGGTATACCTAGTAGCATTGTTAGTGATCGGGATGTAAAGATTTCGAGTCATTGTTGGAGAGTATTGTGGGAAAAGTGGGGAACTAAACTAATGTTTTCGACTAGCTGTCACCTACAAATTGATGGGAAAATTGAGGTGATTAACAGGACGTTAATTCAATTGTTAGGGGAAATCATAGAGAAGAACATTAGGACTTGGAAGGATTATCTACCATTTGTGGAGTTTGCACATAATAGGGATTTACATAGCACTACTCATTGTTCACCGTTTGCGATTGTGTTTGGTTTTAACCCACTGAATTCTAATTATTTATTGTTATTGCCACTTAACAAGTTTGTGAGTTTTGAAGCTGATTCTAAGGCAGATTTCGTGAGAAGGCTAAACATTGAGCGAAGAACTGAGTAGTATGTGAAACAAGCCAACAAGGGCTGTCGACAAGCTGTTTTTGAACCTGGAGATTGGATTTGGGTTCACATGCGCAAAGAGCAAATTTCCGTACAGCGTAGATTTAAATTACTTCCTAGAGGAGATGGACCAATTCAAATTCTTGAGTGCATCAATGATATTACATACAAGAAAGATTTACCAGGTGAGTATCCAGTAAGTGTGACATTTTATGTTACTGATTTGAGTCCATTTGATGTAGGCAATGATTTGAGGACAAATCCTTTTCAAGAGGAGGGGAATGATGAGATACATGATAAGAGCCAAGCCAAAAGAAGGAATGTGGATCCTCTTGAAGTGCCGCCTGAATCGATCACAAGAAATCAAGAAAAACGATTCAAGGAAGCACTTAACGGGTTGATAAAGGTTGTCCATGAAGCCAGAAAGGATTAGAGCAATCATGAAGTTGGAACGGATTGGAACAACCATGGGAAGACACTTGCTTTTGTATAAGTTATACTGGACACGGGTTAAAGAGGGCATGTATTTTCAAGGCACGACCGTGTATGGAGTCAAGCAAATCTACAGAAAGATACACGACTAAAGTACACGGGCGTGTATGTTACCAGAAGTTGCACAAAAAGATACACGACCAAAGTACACGGGCGTGTATGTTGCCAAAAGTTGCACAGAAAAGTACACGGCTAAAGTACACGGTCGTGTATACGCCCGTGTATCCCCTATCGGCCAGCTTGTTCTGTTTCGCGTTTTTATGTCACTTAACTAAACTATGTCGTTTTGGACTTGTTTTTTACATGAATTGTAACCCTAGTATAAAAGCTCCTAGGGTTTAGAACAACATAGAATTTACATCTTTGAACATTAAACACTTTGAGTGGCACCTCTCTTGGTTCTTCAAGAACTAAATCGAACTTATCGAATTGATTTCTGTGGTGTTCATCCCGACTTATTAATCGGTCTTCCATCCTGATTGTGGCGTCTTCATTATTATACCAAGGTTCTTGTCTCGCTTATAGACAACGGGTCGCGGTTTCCACTTTAGGTTTTTGGGCGTCTTAGGCAACGAATTTACGAACATATTGGTATTGGGTTTCGTCACGGGTTGGCGTGGTTCGTATCATATTTTATGTCTTATTTTCTTTTGGGACACTTTCATTTTGATTGTAATTTCTATTTAGGATCGGCCACCTTAAAAGTGGCATAGTTGTAATTTTGTGCATTTTCTAACCCTAAAGGGAGCAAATATAAATACTTGCTTAAAGTAGGGTTTAAGGAGGCCATTTTTTTTTAGATTAGAACATCACATTTTTGTGAGAGAGCTTAGGATTTCCCTAGTTCAATTTCCTCTTATCAATTTCAATCCCAAGAGTTGAGATTGTAGCGGGTGCAACAATTGAAATTGTGAGTCATATTAATTTCTAATTGTTGTGTTTTCTTTTTCTTCTCTAGTGTGTAATATCTAGAGTTGGATTAGAACATTTCTTGGTCAGATTTGAATTGGTATCAATTCAAAATAGTGTGCTTATTTTGAGTAATTATCATACTTGTGATTCACCATCAACAATTGTTTGTCATTTTGAACCGTGAATTGGATATTGTGGGAAGGGAGGTTTTTGGAATTGGTTCTTGTTCATCTTGGTGTATTTCATGTGGAATTCATTTGTGATTATTGTATATTGAAGAAATTATCTTTGTGGAATTTTAATTGCAACAATTGAGCATTCAAAACTTATTTCATTTTTACCATGGATTCACACAATTTCCTAGCTTGTTGAACCGGATTTGAACTTGTGAATTGAAGTTTTTTATTTGATTCATTTGCATGTGCTTAATCTTGGTTTTTAGGAACATCATCTTTTGGTATCAGATCTTAAGGTTTAAGAGGAGGGATTTGTCAATTGAGATTTCGAAAATTAAGGGTTGTTATATTATCATCTTGAACCGAATTGTAGAAGTGGAAATTGAAGTATTTGATTATGTTGTTAAGGTGTTATGATTGTTGCTTGTTGATGTAGATGCGGAGCATTTGTAATTGCTTTTTTCCTCTTAAGTTAGTCGTGAGTGATTTAGGGGAAGTGATCATTGTGATTATTTGAGGAAAGTGGAATTTCGGAAATTGATTTTTTGTTATCTTCATCTTTACTGCAAGTTATTTGCTTGAGGAAGAAGGGGAAGTTCTTGAATTGAATTCCATAATTTGGGGTTCAAATAGTTGAAGCATTGTTAATTAGTGTATGTTGATTCCTTAAAATTGCAGAATTGGAAGGATCACTTTTCAGAATTGTTCAAATTGCATGGAGAATTAGGAAACTATTTTGAATTCAAATCAGTCATTAGTTATAGAGTTATTGTGTATTGATCACTTTAATTGCACATTAACTAGTTAGAATCAATTGCTTGCCATTTGGAGAAGTATCCATATTTGGTTCCATTTTGTTGTTGTTACCATGTAGTGGAGTGCTACACCATGATTGTTTGTGTTGTGTGTAGTGAAGGGTTGTAACGTGTTATAGTTTTTTTGTGTTGAAGGTTTGAGGGTGTGTGAGTGTACCGTAACGTGTATGTTATGGTTTGAAGTGAGATTGTGTTGTGAAGTGAGTATCTTGTGAATTATGGAAGTGTTGCAACGTGTTGTGTTGTTTGTGTTGTGGAGAAGAGTGCTACACGTGGATTGTAAGAGTATACATGTACCTTGAGTGAAGTTAAGTGGAGTTGTGTGTTTTCTTTTGTAGTGGTTGTTGTGTGGCGTTAGAAGTAGTGTGATTGTAAGGTGTACCCTTTGCTTTAAATTATCCTTGTGATTTAATATACCAAGTCTACAACTATGTCGAATGATAGCGTGAATGAAGGAATTAGCAATGAAGCCAATAGTCAGGTTGGTGGAGGTCAGGGTCATAATGTTGCAAGTAGGAGGACTTTGGAAGAACAACTTCAGGATCTTACTACCATAGGTACTACTTTGGCAACTAGGATTGATAGAATGACATTACCACAACCACTAATGGTAAACCTTAAGGCACCACCTCGGGTAGCTCTATAGAATCCTCAAAGAGATAGAGTAGTGGGAGATGGAAATCTGAATAGAAGGATGGGTGCGGAACATCATCTTTATAAGGAAGAAAGGGATGACAACTTTGGGGCTAACCCATATTAGAATAGGGATTTCAGGATACCTTAGGGATTGGAGAATGTGAAATTGCAAATGTCTTCTTATGATGGTAAGGGATCAACTGATGATTATTTGGATTGGGAGGCAAGGTTGAGGGTCTCTTTAAATGTTATGGGATCGATGATAATACTAGAGTCTGATTAGCTGTTGTCAAGTTTACAAGATATGCTGCACTATGGTGTAAGAATTTGATTATCAGCAAACATAGGGATGGAGGGGTTGAGATTCAGACATGGAGGGATATGAAAAGGGTGTTAAGAAAAAGATTCATTCCTGAGCACTACAAATAGGAACTGTTTATGTGATTGCAGACTTTGAGGTAGGGAGGCTTGATAGTGGATGATTATGTGCAGGAATTTGAAACCCTCATGTCCATCGAACCTCCAGAACAAACTATGGCACGCTTCGTCTCAGGCTTGAAATATGAAATAACGTATGTTGTTGAGCTGCAACGCTATAGTGCACTTGATGAGGCTATTCAGTTGGCCTTGAAAGTGGAGAGGCAAAGGAGGTCCAACTTGTTTAGGGTTCCAGGCAATAGGCCTAATACTATTACCAGACCCATAGCAGCTGATGGTTGATCAGGGGGAACAAAGGCAGTAGCTGAGGTAATAAGAGTAGTGGACAAAACTACCTCAAACACTACTAGAGAAAATTTACCCACTAAGAAGGGTAAAGAGGTAATAGCGCCAGATATGAGGTAGACTGTTCCTAGATCTACTAGTGGAAAGGCACACCAAATCAACTGCTTTAAATGCATGGGATTTGGCCATATGGCAGCACAGTATCCAAATACGAGGGTGATGACTATTATAGAGGGTGCTGGGGAAGATATTGAGGATGGCGAGGAACAAATTGAGCTTATAGATTTACCGATAGCACTATAGGAGTATTATGATGAACTGATTGCAGAAATACATGAGGAGCGTACAGGTGAACAATATCTACCTATTAATGTGTTATGTAGGGCTCTAACCATATCTCCTGATATTAGAGACATTTAGAGGGTGAACATATTTCACACCTCTTGCAGGATCAAAGGTAACCTTTGTGTACTTATCATTGATAGTGGTAGTTGCACGAATGTTATATCTGCTGCACTAGTAGACAAATTACATTTTTCTACTATCCCACATCCTAGCCCTTATAACTTTCATTGGTTAGATAATCGAGGCAGTATGTATGTTACACTAGGGGCAAAGGTCCCTATGAGTGTTGGGTAGAAATATCATGATGAGATCCTATGTGATGTAATTCTTATGCATGCATTCCATTTGCTGTTAGGTATACCTTGGTTGTTTGATCGGCAGGTGTTACATGATGGGTTTAGAAACACCTACATGTTCAATATGGGTAAGTCTCGCATAGTACTATCACTAATGACTCTATCCGAGGTACATCAATTTCAAGAACAGATCAAAACTACTTCTACTACATTTGACAGCTAGGAGAGCAGGCCAACAGAGATATCAGCGTCTAGTTCCAAAATTGATCATCTAGATTTGAGGGCAAATTTTCAGAAGCCCGAGGAGATGATGGGAAATTTTCTAGCACTACCTATACCTTCAGAACTAGATTTGGCTGATGATCCAAATCGCGTATATTTTACTTCATATCTTTTTATCTAATAAATATTTGAGAAATAATCTTATAGGTACAATAATAATTCTCCATGGGATGCCAATATATCATACACTAGTTGATGGCCACGGGACATCTTCAGATTTACAATCAAAAGCCCGCTACGATTGTTTCCATTTTAAAGCATTGGCTCATGAAGATTTATGATATTTTGTACTTTGTAATTGTTCTATGGACTATTTTATGTTGTATTTTATTTTTGGACACTTTCATTTTGATTGTAATTTCCATTTAGGACCGGCTACCTTAAAAGTGGCATAGTTGTAATTTTGTGCATTTTCTAACCCTAAAGGGAGCAAGTATAAATACTTGCTTAAAGTAGGGTTTGAGGAGGCCATTTTTTTTAGATTAGATCATCACATTTTCGTGAGAGAGCTTAGGGTTTCCCTAGTTCAATTTCCTTTTATCAATTTCAATCCTAAGATTTGAGATTGTGGCGAGTACAACAATTGAAATTGTGAGTCATATTAATTTCCAATTGTTGTGTTTTCTTTTTCTTCTCTAGTGTGTAATATCTAGGGTTGGATTAAAACATTTCTTAGTCAGATTTGAATTGGTATCAATTCGAAATAGTGTGTTTATATTGAGTAATTATCATACTTGTGATTTACCATCAACAATTGTTTGTCATTTTGAACCGTGAATTAGATATTATGGGAAGGGAGGTTTTCGGAATTGGTTCTTATTCATCTTGGTGTATTTAATGTGGAATTCATTTGTGATTATTGTATATTGAAGAAATTATCTTTGTAGAATTGTAATTGCAACAATTGAGCATTCAGAATTTATTGCATTTTCACCATGGATTCACGCAATTTCCTAGCTTGTTGAACTGGATTTGATCTTGTGAATTGAAGTTGTTTCTTTAATTCATTTATACGTGCTTAATCTTGGTTTTTAGGCTCATCAAATTGATTCATTATCAAGGCCCATGCTTAGGTCCTTGTTTAGAAAATTCCTATCCTCAATTCATGTTGTAATAAGGAAAATATATGTCCAAAAATATTTTCAATGAAGTTTAATAGGTCAGAATTGGTTATAGATAGTCATAACTCCTCAAAGTTTAGGCAAATAGCCTTAACATCCTTTCTTTGAACTTTTGTAATCATCAAGGGTTCAAAAATATATCAAAACAACAAAAAATATTCTAAATGAAAGAAAAATAGAATAGCCTTATAAAGGTAGAGTTTCTTAAAGTGGATTTGTTGGTGGAACCTACAATTTTTAGAAATAGGGGATTTAATATACGTATATACAAAATGTATACTATGAAAACAACTAGGGTTAATCAGGATTACCTTGATTGGGTAGAAACTCCTTTAAAACCTAAAATAAAGGTCCTAAAACATAGAAAATTGGTAAGATTAGTAACTTCCTTAAGAGAGTTAGAAATTATTCAAACTTCTTGGAAGTTTCTTACCTTAGTGCATGGAGTAGGTGGTCTTGAAACCTTTTTTTGGTTTTAGAGTTATAAGTTAGGCTAATTGTGGGTGTAACTTTCTATTATTTTAGTAGAGTAATAGGTGAGTTTAATGGAAAGTTGGGTAAGTAAAAATAAGGTGAAAAGGTTCAAAAGTGGCATGGGAAAAAGGGATGGTTTTACTAAAGTAATTTAAGCCATTTTACACTCCTTTTAAAAGGGTTAAGTTTTGTTGGTTTGTTATTTATTAAGGGCCTATTTTTCCCACACCTAGTGATATGCTTTAATTGATGATTAGAATTAAACAATGGTAATTGAAGAATCATACAACAAGCCACAAGAATGCATGACTCCAACACACTCTAAACCCCCTAATACTCAAGTGACATCTACCAAAATGATAATCGAATTGTTATTCAGATATAGCATAATTAAACAACATACTTTAGGATATAATTCCACTGAAATGGCGTGAATCCAATAATAGATTTGGAACATTAAAATGGCGTGTAAATAAGAACTCAACAAGAACAATCCGATTCATACTAGATACGACACACTAGTATGAAATTGGAATCAACTTAAGGGATTTGATGTTACTCACAAATCCTCAAGCCTCTATTCACCATAACCTTTGAAGAAGTTGATAAGAGTCTTATGAAATTAAAGATAAACCCTCTCTTTCATGTGAAAATGGGCAGCAAAATGTAATGTTCAAAAGTCCCTAACAAACCCTAGTTAACAAGTATTTATACTTGCTCCTATTAGGGTGAAATCACATGAAAATTACAACTAAACCACTTAGGTAGTCGGTTTTGAACACACATTAAAAAGTAAATAAAAAAGTCCAAAAAATGAATAAAAAGTGACCAGTTCAATAATAAAAATACAAATACAAAAGATGATCTTCAAATGGTTGGTTCTTCAAATTAAGCGAATAATTTTTAGTCCAGTTCATCTTTGGTTTATGTCTGTCCATGAATAACCCACAAACTGAGTTTTAGTGAGTTTGTCCTTCGCCTTGTAAAGTCCGATAAGTATGCTTAATAGAATGAATAACAAATAAGTAATAGAAAAGAAGTTAGTATACAAATATTTCCAAGGTCGGTTTGTTCAAAAAGGATCCTCATTGCCAAAATTTGTAATTCTTTGACTCTTGCCCTAATGATGGGTCTTGTAGGATTTTGATTCCCATTATCTCTTCGGGCCTCAAGAAGATTTGTCCTCAAATTTGATAGGTCAAATGCAGTAGAGACTTTGTATCCTCTTAGCAAGTTATTTGTAAAATTATCACTGCAGTATCCCAGTATTTGAAATACCATAGGGGGTGGTTGCTTTCACCCCTCCATCTCTAGGATATATCTCATCTGCAACATACATAAAGGTCCATCATCTACTAAGACGTCCCCTATCTTAAACTGTTTCGTTGATATTATTTTCTCCTTTCTTGTTTCACTTATATGTCTTTAAACCTCTTAGCCCTCTGATGGTTTACTTAACTGACTATGAACCTTAAGAACCTCTAATGGTGGACACATCTGCCTCTAAATAGTCTGGTCCTTTGAAGGTTAGCTCATATGACTATGAACCTTAGGAACCTCTAAAGGTTGGCACATCTGTTTCTGAATAGTTTGATCCTTTGAAGGTTAGCTCATGTGACTATGAATCTCAAGAATCTCAAAAGGTTAGCATATCTGTTTTTGAATAGTTTGGTCCTTTAAAGGTTGACTTATTTGTCTTTGCATCTCTTGGATCTCTGATTGTGATATAGGGTTTAATACTATATGTTTACCATCCTGTTGGAACATATAAGTATTTCTATACCCATCATGTAAGACCATCCTATCATACAATCATGACCTACCAAGCAATATATGGGATGCACACATGGGTAAAATATTACATTCAATCTCATCACAGTATTTATCCCTTATATTGAAAGGTACTTTTGCTCTTTAGGTCACATGAAAACACCCCTACTTATTCAACTAATGTAATGTGTAGGGCTCTGGATGTGTAGTAGTTACGAGTTGTAATTTTGATACTAATGAGGCAGCTACAACATTAGTACAACTACTACCATTAATGATAATGACACACAAGTTACCTTGTACCCTACAAGAAGTATGAAACAAATTTTCTCTTTGTCCATTATCAGTAGTTGTAGAAGAAGTCAAGACTCGACATAGTAAATTAGTAGAAGGATACAAATTATTTGACCATGGTTGCTTACTGATTTTAATAAGTGAACAACACACTTCACACCACGTCACAACCAACACACCTCAACCTTACACCACACCTATATTCACAGTGTAATACATACCTCTACAAAGGATTCAATCTAAAGCTACATAACAACCACTATAGAAGAAAACACCAAACGATAAGAATCAAATACTACACGGTTCACTTACAAAATAACACTAAACCAAGACCTCCTATAAATCCATGGTGCAATTGAGCAACCAATGCTACAAATACTTCTCTACACTTCAAGCATAGTAAAATAAATGAAGCAACAATTATACACTTCTAAGTGGTTAAGTTATTGAATTTAACTAAGCAAGTGTTTAAGTAATGAAACTCAATAACTTTCACACTTAAATGCTTGTTTTTGAATTTCAAACTTCACTACTTAATTTCCCTTTCTTAGTCACAGTTCACTCTCACACTTTAATCTCATGTGCAACACCTTACACCACACATAACTCTTCAAATTCACACCACCACACACATAACGCACATATACGGTGTAACCACTTCAACCACCACTACACACACACACACACAACCATTTATGTTGTAACCCTTCAAATGCACTCTCAATCAAGGCAGCAAGCAACAATTGGAACCCAACAAGTATACCTATTGGAATGCACAATAAATAAGTAATAGAAAAGAAGTTAGTATACAAATATTTCTAGGGTCGGTTTGTTCAAAGAGGACTCATTGCCAAATTTTGTAATCTTTGACTCTTGCCTTAGTGATAGGTCTTGTAAGATTTTAATTCCCATCACCTAGGGGACAATATTTGGTAGGTTTTGAAGTCATTAATAGTCTAGGATACCATACGATAAGTTAGGGTAATTATTTCTTAAGATAAGGTAAATGATGGCGTGAAGGATAAGATCACATGTCATTTATCTATATTCAAGGGGGGAGCTCAAAATTGGTTTGGAATAAGCTAGTTTTAAGTTAATTGTAGGATATTTTCTTAGCTTAAACGTGTTAATTTTAGGTTAATTTAGGATAGATTAAAATTAGGTAAGATGGTCTTAGGATGGGGTAAAGTATGGTAAGGTAACAAGGTGTTTTTAAAATAAGATTTACATAGCTTGACTAGCTTTGAGACTTTAACTTTTCCATGGTATTTTTAGGTCTCTATCCTATTTTAATCAAGTTAATTTAGGGTAATTTAGATTTGATTAAGTTAAGATAAGATAGGGTAAATTAGATGAAGGCAAGGTAGGTGAAATTATATAGGGAACGTCCATGTGAGAGAGGGGAGTTGCAACCAGTTTTGGCTAGTTTATTTTCTAATTATTTTCATGCCTTTGTCCTAAGTATACAAGGTCTAATTAAGGTACATTAGGGTGGGATTTGATAAGGTAAGACAAGGTAAGAGAAATCATTACAAAAATAGAAAATCACATGTCTATTGTCCTTTCTTTACACTGATCACCCAAAGTCTCTTTCAATGTCATTTTCTTGAATTTATTATGAGGATTCTTAGATAAGATAGGGAGATATTTGATGAAGATATGATAGAATAAAGATAAGATGTGATTAGGTTTGAAAACTTCTAAGTTTTGAGTGGAAAACTCCTCTTGAAGTTGGCATCTTTGAATGGAGCTTGTAACTGGTTTATTTTGAGTAAATTTTCTAGTGTTTTATGTATTATTAGGTAATTAAAGATGTAATAATGAATTATGAAAAAAATTAGTTGAAGTAGATTAAGATTTGGGGGTAGTTTTGATCCTAATCACTTAGGAGACTTTAAGTCAAAGTTTGAAGACTTTGATTTTGAGTTTGTTTTGTAATTGGATTTGTTATTAATTTAGGTTTATTCTTGTTAATCAAACTTTTAGGATGTTAATACTTATGATTAAGATAATATTGAATGGAATTAGAAATTATTTGATTTAAGTCAATTCTTGTTTTCTTTAATCGTTTAATTATCCATCAAAAGTTGACTTTGGGCAAATTAGAGTGGACTTTAAGTAATCATGTTTAATTTTATAGGTCCAATATTTCAAAGATATTTAGGATTGAGTATTGGTCTTATAGATAAAATTTCATCAAGTTTGAGTTTAGTTTACTAAACAAAATCTTAAAATGAAGATTGAATCTTTAGTTAAGGAGTTCAATGGTGATTAGTGTAGTTGATGGTTTTTGACTGAAATTTTACTAAGTCAAATCCATCAATTTCATAGGAAAAAGGCATCATATAAATCTAGGATGTCTTATTTTTCAAGTCTATCCTAAGTTAGATTAGGCCTTAGATCTAATACTTTAAGTCTACTTAAGTCTTCTTAAGCATGTCAAATGGAAGACTTAAGTTAGTAAGTCGGGTAAAGTGAGTTGACTTTAGTTGAAATTTACTCTAACTAGCTTCCCTCAAGTCAACTTATATATATCGAGTTATTTCTAATTCCTGGACTGATCTTGATTTCATTTAGAACAATATCATAAACATATCTTCTTATGTAAGGTCTATTTGATAAAATTTTGTTGATTGAAATTTTAAGAAGTTACACCTATTGAAGTATACCACCATATTATGATAATCAATGGTGGCACGGTATTTCGACAACCAATTAACTCCTAGAATTATGTCAAACTCTATAATCTCTATCACCAGTTAATTTTCTGGCACTACCCTACCCTCTATCTCTACCTTTACATTTCTATAAATCTTATTTAAATCCCTTTCAACTCCTAAGAGAGTACTAGCACGTAGAAAATCATCTAGATATTTAGAAACCAAACCACAAATACACATGAAAGAATTAGACACACAGGAATGAGTGGCACTAATATTGAATAAGACTTTGACACTATAGAAGTGTACTTAAAGCATACATACAATAGTGTCTATATCTAGAAGGTTCTAGTGTTGCTGCTATTGGAGTGTAAAAATTTTGGTTGGGACCTATTGTTTAGGGCTACTTGTTTGTGATCTACTAGCTTACACTCTTGCTGAGATCTTGCCTTTTATTGAGTTGAGGCCACCTAACTCTTCACCTGACCATTAGTGTAGTCAATTACCTTATATCTCCTCTGCTTACACATATGACAGAAGACTAGTGGGATAGATCTCTCATTAAAATTACTACTAATATGTCCTAGCATCCCACAATAGAAGCATGTGCCTCCTAGCCACTTATAGTTTCTTTGCTTATGGGGTTAATAACATCTAGTGCAACAAGTTATGGGGGCTATAGAGGAAGTGCTAAAGGCATTAGTTAGATCTACAAAGGAGGAGCTATAATAACTACAGGTTTACTCTACAACACCTAGGGTCTCTTGCCCTTATCTTGAATCACTATACCAAGAGCTAGCCTTTTACCCAAAGCCACTCCTGTCCTGCTGGTCAATTGCTCCTTTGTTTTTTTTTTTTTTTTTTTTTTCTAGTCTACTCTATGAATTTTTCTTTGTTCACCATCTTAGCATAGGTGGAAAGCAAAAAGGATCTGAATTCATGTTGAAGATTTAGCTCTAACCACTTCACAAATCTCCTAGCTCTTGACTCATCATCAACACATATTGCTTCAAGTAGAACTTAATTAGGCAATTCAGATTTGCCTTATATTTCTCCACTAATCTCATCCTTTGTTCACAACTGTAACATGTAACTTCCATCTTATCACAAATACTATTGGGAATGTGCTTCTGATAAAACAATTATCAAAATCTCCTCAAGTCTACATATCTTTGTATTAGCTTAGGAACCAATTCCACCAATTTATTGTAGTTCCTTTTAGTATAAATGCACTTTAGTCTACCTTCTTATCTTCTAAGAACTCGAAAGGCATCAAAAGTCTTCTCTATCTCTTGCACCTAATTTTTTAACCTCAATCAAGTCATCAATCTTAAGGTTGAACTCTTTTTCCACTCAAACAAACTTGTCCAAACTTATTAGATCTTCAACTACATTGGTTTGTCAGGTATTTTGCATTTGCTATTGTTGGGCTATCAACCCAACCAAGTTGTTCACAATTTCTAGGAGTTGAGTGGTCTAATATATAACTTGGACTTGTTGCCCTAATGGCTACTATCTATGGAGATACCACTCATCTGGGTTATCTTGTTTAGTACTTTTGATGAACCTAGACTAGTGATTCTTTTTAGAGACATTTTGCTTAGGATATGGAAAAAGGAGCAAGCTAAAGAGTAAAAGAAGAAGAACTAAGATACTTGATATATATTTACATATTGAAGGGTAAAGCAATTAACAAATAAAGTAAATAAATAGGTAAATTAACATATACTACAATTGGACCTAAGATTATAGCCACTTTCTTCATCACCATCCATTTTACATATTCAATACCTAATTCATCTAAAGATCATAACCTAATCTCTATTAATCGAAACCTATCTTTATTGATCATATGTCTTTTTCCTATAGATTTTCAAACTAAGGCTCTAATTCCATTTAGGTTATAACATCTTAAAACCCAAGATGCTACAACATGCTATGTGCCCTCAAAAGGTAAAGATATGCTAAGACTCTTAAACCTTATAACTCCACATAACCCATGGTAATTGTTAACCATAATTAAAGCAAACCAACTGACATCATCGATGAATGGCTCAAATGAGTCTCATTTTATGATTCATAAACCAATCAACATCTCCCAACATTGTTTAGAACTTTAAGTGACATTCTTTGCCTAATCATCATAGTAGTAGCAATACTCTACATCATATCATGCATGTAAGTCCCTAGATCGTCATCATACAATGCATGCTCATCCATACCTACAATTGTTCTAAAACCCTTAATCACACTAAGTTGTTCTACACTATAAACCAAAGAAACCAAACCCTAAATCACATTATACGCACAAAAACAATGAAAGGAATAATAATTTGTACACTTACCATGTAGGATTTGTTGGAGTATGGGATGTAGCTATCATGCCCCAAGGGGTACCTTAGTCATAATAGCCTGCCATGTACTATACCGAAGTTCATGATTAGCCGTATTCCAGTATTCATAAACTTCAACATGGTACTACTCTAGAAACCACCATAAAGATAATAATTTTATAAATAGTAAGGTTATAAATTTTTAATATACAATTAAAGTAAAACATAGAGTTTTAAGCACATAGTAGGTAGAGAGATAAGTCTAGATAATTAATATTACATTCATCCAAAAAGAGTCTTATTCAAAATTAAAAATATCTATTCTAGTACTCTTCATTTTCACTCTCTCATTTATTACTATCTTAAGGATTCTCATTGTTGGTTGGATTCTACTAGGATAAAACTAGAACAACACCTATAAAAAGGAAAAATTGTAGGATTGTAGGCTATATCTAGCTTAGTGAGGTCCCAGCTCAAAACAACCTATCACATAAGATAAACAAGTTATTATATAAGGCATGAATGCATGAACAAATGTATGCCAATCATCTCATATAGTCTACTAGAAACTACATGAAGTTTAAGGATATTCCTAACTCAGAATATAATAACCGCAATCTCGATTCCAACAAACACAATATTCAAACCTATAATCAAATATAAGAACAAATAGTGTCTAAGCCCTTACTAGATGTTATGCACTAGCAAAGGATTAGCCTCAGCATAGAATGGTTGATACAACACACAACGATTCCAACGTCGTCATTCTCTACAACCAAAGATTTATAAGAGTTGAGTGGAAAACTTAAAGAGTTCAATTTCAATGTTCAATAATCTTAGTGTTTGAGTGTCCTAAAACAAATATTAAATATAATGACAAGTCAAAACAAATCGACTCAAGTAGGTCGTTGGCTTATAAAAGATACACAGTTAGCTTAGTTATTGATGGGTGTCGAGTCCAACAAAAATAAAACCTACTCCAAGACAATTATATGATTTGCATATAGTGGTGAGTAGGGTCGAATCCATAGGGATTGGTAAAGATATTTCTATTCAAAGAGAACAATAAAGAAAAGAAAAATGGGGGGTTTTGTGTATGAATCAAAATAAAGTAAAACAAGGTAATAAAATCAGATATTAATAAAAGCCTAGCCAAAGGAATCAAGATAGTTTAATTCTAGGAATTGATCATTGATGCAAATGTTTTCTATTCTTAGTTCTAGATAAATTGGTTATGGTTATTAACAAGCTCTAACAACCTATCTCTCCTTACTTTCTCGATAACCTCCAACAAGCGCTTCGAATTATTTCCCTTATTGATTAGACAACCCCAGACAAGCGCTTAGGCTTTAATCTATCAATAGCATTAAAATCTAGAGAGACCACCAATTCATGCCAGTAGATTATAAGATAACCTATTTAAACATGATCATACACCTCCATAACATGAATTCGATCACCTATTCTTATAACTAAACATGTTATTGTGTCACTAAGACTAGAACAATCAAACAATTACGGATTTGACATGCTAGTTGACGATATATTATCTTGCTAATTAAGTAGAAGAGCTCTATTCATACCAATCAACAAAATAATAATGACAAAACGATAAGAAGATATATGAATACCCAAAAAAAAGAATTGAATAAATATAAGTCAATTAGACCTCACAATTCGTAGAGAATTAAACATCTATGACCCTTTGGCTAGAAAAATAGCTTAGCTACACATGTTCATACGAAAAACGAAAATAAAAAGAAAAGACATAATGAACCCGGATGGCTTGCTCTGCCTCCGGCCTTCTTTCTTGTTTCCCAGATCAAAAATAGAAAGATTAAAGATTAAAAGCTTCCAAAGATTTTCCTAACCCTCTAAGGTTGGTTCTATTTATAATGTTTGAAGGATGGCATGTGATCTTTTGCTGGCAAGATACGAAATTATCTTTCCTTTTCCAAGTAGATTTCGAGAAGTGAAGATTCGTCCGCTTGGCATACCTTAACACACGGCCGTGGGTCAAGCCGTGCCATCCTCTGTGCATATTCTTCAAGTCTTCATCCATGCCCAATGTGTACCATGGAATCACACACGGCCAGACTTCAAGCGGTGCCTTGATCTGTGCATAATCTACAAGTCTTCATCCGTGTCCAGTGTATACCACGGTTACACCTATGGCTAGATGTCAAGCCGTGCCTTCATCTGGTTGATGTTCCACACTTTCTTCTCCTTGGCACACCTAGCTTCCACCACGGCTCCAAGCACGGTTTCGCCCACGGTTGAAACCACTGCCATGCCCTAAGCCGTGTCTCTCTCTATTGAAAGTCCACGTTGTCGTCTTCTTATGCAATGTGTAACACGGTTTGATCCTTGGCCGTGCCTCAAACCGTGCTAGTTCCCAGGTAGATACATGCTTTACGTGCTTTCCTCTAGTGGTGTAATTCTTTGTCTTGATCCAAGATGTAGATGCCTTCTCTTATATACTTGAATTAGCATCATTGACTCCACTTAACCTGATTTATCACCATAATAGAATTAAGTACCATTTCTTTATGATTTCTATAAAATCAATAATAATTTAACACAATTTATACTATAAAGATTGAGTATAAAATGGCTCTATCAAATTCCCCCACACTTAAACTCTTGCTTGTCCTCAAGCAATTGCCTCAGATTAATTGAGAAATCTATCATAGATTATACAAACTTTCTTTTCATCATTCCAAGCATCTATTCATTTGTAGTTCATGACTTGAAACTTTAATGTCTACTACTTCAACCAAACTGGTTTCTTGTGATCAAATTACCATGGTCAAAATTTAATAGCTAATCTAAACAAAACAAACTTTAATCCTTATGTTTAGTAAAAGAATTTTTTTATTCCAAGAGTAAATACTTAATCCACTAAGGCAAAACACCCAATTAAACTTCATTGGATATTAGCAAACATATAATCCTTGCAGCATAAAATAAAAGCATATGGTATAAGCTCTTTGCTAGATATTCTCCCTTTTATACTTCTTGTTTTATTCAATGAATGTTTACATTCATGTTCTTTTGATTTATTCAATCATCTATTTTGACGGGTTTTTGCCCGCTTCTTTTCATGAACTTTCGCCTTTCTCCCTTATCGTTATAGTGAGTTCATTGAGTCGGCACATCCCGAGCTCGTCACTCAAGTGACCAGGTTTTGAGATACCCCTATGGACTCTTCCTCACTTTAACATTCAAGTTTGAATACTCTTAACTCAATTAGTTGAATCATTGGAGTAATGGCTATGCTTGATTTTTTTTTTTTTTAAGTGTTATGACAAGCAACTTTAAAGACTATACAGTAGCTAATATAACCTAGAAGTAGACTTGTTTATTTTTCACTTAGGGACTCGACTTACTCTTAGACTTCCAATTCTAAAGCTAAATACAAGGTAAATTTGTTTCTTAAAGATTTCACTACTTAATTTTAACCAAGTATTCTAATCACAACAGTAGGTGAGTAACGCATTTGAACAAGTCAATTTCCCATTTTTGTAGATGCTTATTACAACATTTAGTACAATCTCCAGATTTCATAATAATTTTGAAAACAATTTGGCTTAAAATTGCTTAAGGACAAACATTCAAAGTATAGATCTATTCTCTATTCTCTATATTTTGTTATCCTCTCCCCCACACTTAGCTTAAACAGTGTCCTCACTGTTTCTAATTCAGCACAATTGAAGAGGAATTAACAACATAAAGCACATTAGAGAATAAGAGAGAGGAAATACTGGTACTTCCCTGGTATTGGAGTTCTCCCCTGAAGCTCTGGAAAGTGGCATCTACGTATATGTATCCTTGCTGCAGCTGATCCAAAGAGTTCAAAACTACACTAAAATCAAAACAAAACTAAACTAAAACAAGACAAAACTAAAGCAAAACAAAACTAATTTTTTTTTTTTTTTTTTGACATGGGTTGCCTCCCAAGAAGCGCCTTTCTTTAACGTCTTTGGCTAAACGTTCCTGGCTAGATGTTCGGTTAAGGATTTTGATTCCAGCTTTGGTGCCTGTGATGATGGGTTAGTAACATCCGTAACAAAAATAGGATAGATATTGCTAGGGTGTTTCATGGCATCATAAATGTTAAATTTAATCATTTCACCATCAAATTCCATAGTGAGGGTACCGTCATTTACATCAATTTTCGTCTTGGATGTCTTAAGAAATGGTCGCCCTAATAATATCATTGATAAGTCATGAGAATCATTATCTTCCATATCAAGCACATAAAAATCAGCAGGAAAGACCAACCCATTAACTTGAACTAAAACATTCTCTAGAACTCCCTCCGGATAAACATTGGACCTGTCAGCAAGTTGAACAATAATACCCGTTTCCTTCAAAGGAACAACATTTAAACGTTGATAAACAGAAAAAGGCATGACATTGATAGAAGCTCCTAGATCACACATGGCTTTAGCGATTCCAAGATTACCTATTTTACAAGGGATGGTAAACATACCTGGATCCTTGCATTTAGGAGGAAGCTTCTTCTGAATAATGGCTGAAACATTTTCACTTACACTAATCTTTTCATTGCCTTTCAGCTTCTTTTTGTTAGTGCACAAGTCTTTGAGAAACCTAGTATAGTGCGGTATTCGTCTAATTGCATCAATCAAAGGAATATTTACCTCGACTTTGCGAAAGGTTTCCAAAATCTCTTTTTCTTCCATTTCATGCTTGGATTTCGCCAATCTGGAAGGGAAAGGAGGTGGTATTAATGTAACCTTGATGGCTCGACTAGAGACCTTCTAATCTGGTTATCTTGGTGGGTCGGAGTCGAAATCTCTTTCTTGTTCTCTTCCTCAAGATTAGATAAGTGTCTTGTTTTATCCGTCCCCTACAATTCTGTTCCACTTCTCAAGGTAATTGCATTAACACTTTGCTTTGGATTTGTGATAGTCTGAGAAGGCAACTTACCTTAAGTTTCTAACCTATTAACAGCAGAAGTAAGTTGGCTTACCTGATTCTCCAAGTTCTGAATGCTCTGCTTTGTTTCCTCCTAAAATTATTTGGTATTAACAGTAAGAGATTTAACAATATCCTCAAGAGACATACCTGAAGTGGAAGGAGCTTGGGGTACGTTGTGTGATGGCCTTAGCTGGAATTGTTGGAAATGTTAAGGGTTATTGCCATATCGGATGTTAGGATGATCCCTCCATCCAGGATTGTAAGTATTTGAATAGGGATCATATTTCCTTTGTGGTTGTCCTGGGAATCCTCCTACTGCATTGGCGTGTTCACGATTTTCATCTTGCAAAGTGGGACACATGTCGGTAGGGTGATTAGGAGCAGCACAAATTCCACAAGCCTTCACTTGTTGTGTTTTTCCAAGAGCTAGCTGCTGCACAAGAGAGGTAAGATTAGAAATTTGATGTTCAAGGTTAGACACATTTACCTCATTTACCTTCCTTGAAGATGTATCATGCTTATACCCAAATTGTTGCGAATTGGCAGCCATAATGGAGATCAATTCCCTAGCTTGTCCTGGGGTTTTGTTTACTATGGCGCCTCCACTTGTAGCATCCATCATCTTTCTCTCCATCGGGAGTAGGCCTTTGTAAAAGTATTGGATAAGGAGTTGTTCGGATATCCCATGTTGTGGGCAGCTTGCACACAGTTGCTTGAACCTCTCCCAGTACTCGTGAAGAGTCTCGGTGTCCCTCTGTTTGATACTACAAATTTCTCTTCTTATACCAGCGGCTCTGGATGCGGGGAAGAATTTGTCCAAGAAGAGTCTGACCATGTCTGTCCACGTGGTTATAAAACCTGGAGGAAAATAAAACAACCAATCTTTAGCTTTAGTACTTAAAGAAAATGGAAAAGCACGTAACTTAATTTGATCGTCGGTGATTCCATGTGGCCTCATGCTAGAACACACTATATGAAACTCTTTTAAATGCTTATGAGGATCATCATTCTCAAGACCATGAAAGGTAGGTAACAGATGTATCAACCCAGATTTCAACTCGAATTCCATAGCTAGTTCGGGATAGTGTATGCAAAGTGGTTGTTGATTCACATCTGGTGTAGCCAGTTCTCGCAATGTTCTCTCGGGGTTTGCCATTTCGTCTTCTTTTTTCTGAATCAAGGGATGAATCAGACAAATCCGATGCTAAGTCCAATCTAGTGGATGATCTAGCTTCTCATCATAGCCTCTTTAGAGTCTTCTCAATCTCCGGATTGTAATTGAATGCACCTATCTGAGAAGAACGAGTCATACAAGAATAGAAATAAATTTGACACCAATCCCCGGCAACGGCGCCAAAAATTGATAGGTGTCGAGTCCAACAAAAATAAAACCTACTCCTAAACAATTATATGATTTGCATATAGTGGTGAGTAGGGTCGAATCCATAGGGATTGGTAAAGATATTTCTATTCAAAGAGAACAATAAAGAAAAGAAAAATGGGGGGTTTTGTGTGTGAATCAAAATAAAGTAAAACAAGGTAATAAAATCAGATATTAATAAAAGCCTAGCCAAAGGAATCAAGATAGTTTAATTCTAGGAATTGATCATCGATGCAAGTGTTTTCTATTCTTAGTTCTAGATAAATTGGTTATGGTTATTAACAAGATCTAACAACCTATCTCTCCTTACTTTCTCGATAACCTCCAACAAATACTTCGAATTATTTCCCTTATTGATTAGACAACCCCAGACAAGCGCTTAGGATTTAATCTATCAATAGCATTAAAATCTAGAGAGACCACCAATTCATGCCAGTAGATAATAAGATAACCTATTTAAACATGATCATACACCTCCATAACATGAATTTGATCATCTATTCTTATAACCAAACATGTTATCGTGTCACTAAGATTAGAACAATAAAAAAATCATGGATTTGATGTGCTAGTTGACGATATATTATCTTGCTAATTAAGTAAAAGAGCTCTATTCATAGCAATCAACAAAATAATAATGAAAAAACGATCAGAAGATATATGAATACCCAAAAACAAAGAATTGAATAAATACAAGTCAATTAGACCTCACAATTCATGGAGAATTAAACATCTATGACCCTTTGGCTAGAAAAATAGCTTAGCTACACATGTTCATACGAAAAACGAAAATAAAAAGAAAAGACATAATGAACCCAGATGGCTTGCTCTGCCTCCGGCCTTCCTTCTTGTTTCCCAAATCAAAAATAGAAAGATTAAAGATTAAAAGCTTCTAAAGATTTTCCTAACCTTCTAGGGTTGGTTCTATTTATATTGTTTGAAGGATGGCATGTGATCTTTTGCTGGCAAGATACGAAATTATCTTTCCTTTTCCAAGTAGATTTCGAGAAGTGAAGATTCATCCGCTTGGCATACCTTAACACACGGCCGTGGGTCAAGCCGTGCCATCCTCTGTGCATATTCTTCAAGTCTTCATCCACGCCCAGTGTGTACCATGGAATCACACACGGCCAGACTTCAAGCCGTGCCTTCATCTGTGCATAATTTACAAGTCTTCATTCGTGTCCAGTGTATACCACGGTTACACCCACAGCTAGATGTCAAGTCGTGCCTTCATCTGGTTGATGTTCCACACTTTCTTCTCCTTGGCACACCTAGCTTCCACCACGGCTCCAAGCACGGTTTCGCCCATGGCTGAAACCACTGCCGTGCCCTAAGCCGTGTCTCTCTCTGTTGAAAGTCCACGTTGTCGTCTTCTTATGCAGTGTGTAACACGGTTTGATCCTTGGCCGTGCCTCAAACCGTGCTAGTTTCAGGTAGATACATGCTTTACATGCTTTCCTCTAGTGGTGTAATTCCTTGTCTTGATCCAAGATGTCGATGACTTCTCTTATATACTTGAATTAGCATCATTGACTCCACTTAACCTGATTTATCACCATAATAGAATCAAGTACCATTTCCTTATGATTTCTATAAAATCAATAATAATTTAACACAATTTATACTATAAAGATTGAGTATAAAATGGCTCTATCTGTTATTCAGGCTACCCGCTTAGGAATTTTAGGTTGTCGGCCTTGAAGGCCGACTTAAGAAGAAAAGTTGTTAGCCTTAAGGGCCGGCTTAAGTTCTATGTTGTCGGCTTTGAGAGCCGATCTAAATGAACTATCACTAGTGTTAAATCCATGAGGGTTGTCCTAAAGTAATAACAAGTACATTTGATTGAAAATGAAAATAATCATGCAAAATATATGATGAAATTATATAGGGTTCTTCAGGTTCCATCTGATCAAGTAAAACCCTCATAGTAAGGTTCTGCAATCCTTTAGCTTTAGCTCGAGAAATGGGTTTCGTAATTGAAAGGATTTGATTTTCATCATCTCCTCGGGCTTGTGGAAGATTTGCCTTCAAATTTAATGGTTCTTCATGAAAGTCTTCTGATGAATAGGGTGATAGGTTCGTAATGTTGAAAATAGCATAAACATTGTATTCTCCTAGTAGCTCCACCCTATAAGTGTTGTTGTTGATGCGCTGCAGTATCTTGAATGGTCCATCTACTCTAGGTGAAAGTTTCTATAACTTCTTGTGAGGAAACCTTTCCTTGCTAAGATGAATCCAAACTAAATCACCTGGATTATAAATCTTTGTTTTCCTGCTATTGTTGCCCTAAAGTGTCTATTGCTCCTGAGTTTTCTAACGATGCTCAGAAGCATTTTCATGAAGCTTCTGAATTTCCTTTGTACACTCCACTCTAATCAAACTTTCTTCCTTTGTTACTAGATTAGCTATTAAATCCAATGGAAGGGTAGGATTGTAGCCATACATGACTTCAAAGGGAGACTTACTAATTAAACTATGAGTAGACCTATTGTAAGTAAAATCAATAATAGGAAGACACAAGTCCCAATCAGTAAGATTCTTGCTAACCATTACTCTTAGTAATGAACCAAGAGTACGATTGAAAACCTCAATCTGGCCATTTGTTTGGGGATAACAGGATATACTATACATGAGTTTTGTACCAAGCCATTTCCAAAGTGTCTTCTAAAAGAAATGGAGGAATTTAGTATCTCTATCAAATACCATGCTGTAGGGAACACCTTGCAATCGTACAATTTCCTACATAAAAAGGACGTCATCTGTTTTGTGACAAGGCACAAAGTGTGACATTTTGCTGAAATGGTTAACAACTACCATGATAGAGTCTTTGCCTCTCCATGTCTTAGGAAGACCTAAGACAAAATCCATACTGACGTCGTTCTAAGGCTGTGTAGGTAGAGGCAAAGGCATATATTCACCCCAAGTTTCTTTCTTTCCTTTTGCCCTCTTACAAATACCACATCTCTCTAACATCTTGTGGACATCCTTTAGCATCCCTTTCTAGTAGAAATGTTCTTTTAACAACTCTAAAGTTTTTTGCTCACCAAAATGTCCAAATAACCCTTTAGCATGAGCTTCTTTAACCAATAATTCCCTGACAGAACCATTGGGTATACATAATTTTCCTACTTTATATAGAAACCCATCTACCACATAATATCCATCCACCATGTGTCCTCCCAAACATCTCTTGATTATCAACTTAAAGTAATCATCATGAACATATTGTTCCTTTATCAATTTAAACCCAAGCAACTTTGATTGTAATGAAGTGATAAGTACATACCTATGTGGCAATGCATCAGTTACAATATTAGTACTCCCCTTCTTGTACTTAATCACATAGGTAAAGCTTTCTAGAAATTCCACCGATTTAGCTTGTTGTTTTGACAAACGTTGTTGACCCTTAAAGTGATTTAGAGATTCATGGTTTATATAAATAATAAACTCCTTAGGAAGAAGATAGTGTTGCCAAGTCATCAATGCTCTCACTAAGGAATAGAATTCCTTATCATATATTGAGTAATTCAAAGATGCACCACTCAGTTTCTCACTAAAATAGGCAATGGGTCTTCTTTCCTGCTTTAAAATTGCACTAATTCTTACCCTAGAGGCATCACACTCCAATTCAAAAGTTTTGTCAAAATCAGGTAATCCTAACATCAGAGTACTAGTTAACCCTACCTTTACTTCCTCAAAGCTCTTCTGGGCTCACTTTCCCCAAATAAAAGGAACATTCTTTTTTGTTAACTCAGTCAATGGACTAATGATGCTACTAAAGTTTCAAACAAAATGTTTATAGAAAGAAGTCAACCTATGGAAATTTCTCAACTTAGTAGCTAATTATAGGATTAGCCATTCTATGACAGCTCTCACCTTTTCTTCATCCACTTTAACACCAAAAACCATCATAACAAACCCAAGAAATGTTACCTCAAATCAATAGAAATAACACTTCTTAAGATTTCTATACATCTGCAATTTCCTCAATACTGAGAAAACTACTTGTAAATGTTTCACATGACTTTCCAGATTCCTACTATAAATCAAAATGTCATCAAAATAAACAATAACAAATTTACCAATAAAGTCTCTCATGACATGGTTCATTAGCCTCATAAAAGTACGAGGAGCATTGGTCAACCCAAATGGCATGACTATCCACTCAAACAAGCTATGGTGTGTTTTAAAAGCAGTTTTCCACTCATCTCCTCCCTTCATACAAATTTAGTGATATCCGCTTTTAAGATCCACCTTAGAGAATACCTATACACTATGTAGTTCATCTAACATATCATCAAGTCAAGGAATGAGATACTTGTATTTGATGGTAATTTTTTTGATGACTCTACTAGCAATATACATCCTCTATGTGCTATCCTTCTTGGGAGCAAGAAGTGTAGCAATAGCACAAAGACTAGTACTCTCCCTAATAAAACCCTTTTCCACCAGTTCATCTACTTGACGCTTCAACTCTTTAGCTTCTTTTGGATTCATGTGATACATAGGCCTATTTGGTAAGACCGATCTAGGCTGAAAATCAATGGCATGTTCAATGTCTCTCATGGGTAGTAACCCCTTAGGTAATTTATCTAGAAATAAGTCCATGTACTCATCTAGTATCTGGTTCACAACTAGTGGTAACTGCTCATAAGCATCCATCTCTAGTACATATCTCAACTATAATATGTAAATTGGCCTCTCTGCTCCTATTGCTTCCTCTAGTTCATGTTGTCCCACTAGCAATGTCTTCTTTTTACCAGCCTTATTAATTTGTCTCTATGCCTCTTGTACTTCAGTAGGTGACATGGGATTCAATACTATGCTTTTGCCCTCTTTTTGAAACATATAAATGTTCTTAAAACCACCATGTAACACTCTCCTATCATATAACCAATGTCTGCCAAGCAGTATATGTGATGCACACATTGGAAAAATGTCACAAATAATTTCATCATGGTACTCCCTTATGCTAAATGGGACCTTAGCCCTCTGAATGACATGCAAACTACCTTGTTTACTCAACCAATGTAGTTTGTAAGGCTTAAGATGTGGGGTAGTGACTAGTTTTAATTTGGTTATTAACGAAGCAACCACTACATTAGTACAACTACCTCCATCAATGATAATAGCACAAAGATTACTATAGATCCTACAGGAAATGTGAAACACATTTTCCCTTTACTCATCTTCATTAACAGGAAAGGTAGCCATCGCTCTATGTAATACATTGATGGATAGATATTAGTCATTCCCTTTATCCTCATGTACCTCAGCATCTACATCACCATAATACTCATCTAATACAGTTGACAAATCTGTGGAATCGACCATGTCTTCTTTTTCTTCCTCACTCTTAATCTCCATAGCAATCATAACTCTTTAGTTCTGACATTAAGTAGCCATATGCCTAAGACCTAGACATTTAAAACATTTGACCTAGTGAGTCTTTCCACTCGTTCATCTGACTACTGTTTTCTTATTCTCATACCCAACAACTGTTTTGCCTTTCCCAACAAATTCTTTCTCCCCTCTAACATCTGGCACAATTGCATTCTTCTCCACATTTCTATTATATACCCCTTTATCTAACTATTTAGCCTCTATCCTAGATAGTTTCGTAAAGGATCTATACTTGTTACTTGCTACCCTAAAAGGGTTAGAATGCCTTAGCCTTTCCGCTTTTAACACTAATTGGATCACTTCATCAAGGGAGTCATATCACTACATCTCTACTATGTAGGTAATTTCATATTTTAGACTAGACACAAATTGTGCCATAATTTGTTTAAGAGGTTCGACTGCTCTATAGTTGATCATCACTGTCTCAAACTCCTAGACATACTCATCTATAGTTTTGCCTCCTTGTCTCAGTGTTTCTAGATGCATGAACAACTCCTGCCTCTAATGTTTTACGATAAACCTCTTCTTTAGAACTCTTTTCATTTCTTACCAAGTATGAATCTTAGCATCACCATCTCTCCTCCTACTGGACATAATATTTTTCTACCATAAAGTAGCATACTCGGTAAACTCGACTGCTACAAAACGAACTCGAGTATGGTAATTAATTTCATAACATTTAAAGAGCCTTTCTACCTTATCTTCCCAATCAAGATAATCTTCTGTAGACCCCCTTTTAGAAAATGAAGACATTTGTAATTTTACATACTCTAGACCCATAGTCGATCTAAACTCATGGTTAGGATAATGTTCATCCCTAAAATTGCCATCCCTTTCCTCTTTGTAAGCATGATACTCCCTTCCAAACTGTTTACCCCTTTTTCCTTTTATTGCCCTTTCTTTACCTACAGCATTAAAGGTTACCCTAGGTGGGGGTGCTTGTAGATTGACCATGGGCTATTGGGGTAAGGTCATTTGATCAACCCGTGTTGTTAGATTAGCAACAATAGTAGTCAAGTCTTGCAATTGCTCTTCTATAGCTCTTTTTCCACTTGTAGCACAATGACCTTGAATTCCCCCTCTAACCTGATTGTTAGCCTCATTCCCAATTCCTCCATTAACACTATCGTTCAACATGTTTTATAGCAATTGCAACTTAATACAGAAATTTCACAAATAAAAAATACCGTAATAATCCTCCAATGCAACTAATTCAATCACAGCCTCCAATCAATCTCTTACTTCAATTCACATAAACTGTAATACAAGCCTATAGTATCATTCTCCACCCAAGCTCAATTTAGAGTCAAGCAATCTACAACAACAAAATCACAATCCACAACAACAACTTTGACACAAAAACCCTTTTTTTCTCATCCACTAATTCAGTCACCACAGCAATAATAACCCCAATTGGTACAATCTTAATTCAATAACAATCCACCCAACACAAATTCACAATATAAACCCTAATTGCGAAATTAGAAATTAACAGTCACATTCCCTTTCTCAATCTAAGCTCTAATACCAAAAAATGATGTGCCTATTTCCCAATTCATAATACAATAATCGTAATCCTGATTCCAGTAAACACAATATTCAAACCTATAATCAAATATAAGAACAAATAGTGTCTAAGCCTTACCAAATGTTACGCACTAGCAAAGGATTAGCCCTAGCATGGGATGGTTGATACAACACATAACGATTCTGACGCCATCACTCGCCATAATCAAAGATTGATAAGAGTTGAGAGGAAAACTCAAATAGTTCAATTTCAATGTTCAATAATCTCAATGTTCGAATGTCCTAAAATAAATATAAAATATAATGAAAAGTCCAAACAAATTGACTCAAGTAGGCCACTTGCCTTGAAATGGAAAGCCATTAGCTTATAAAAGATACACAATTGGCTTAGATATTTAGGTCGTCGGCCTATGTGGCCAGCTTAAGTGAGATAGGCTGCTAGCCTTGAAGGCTAGTTTAAGAAGTATTACCAGTCTTAAATCCTCAAGTGTTATCTTGAAGTAATAATGACTACATTCAATTAAAAATGAAAATAATCATGCAAAATATATGAAGAAATTATATGGTGTTCTTCGAGTTCCATCTAATCAAGTAAAACTCTCATAGTAAAGTTCTGCAATCCTTTCACTCTAGCTCGAGTGATGGGTCCCATAATTGAAAGGATTTGATTCTCATCAACTTACTATTGTAAAATTTGAGAACGTTGAATCCTAATGTTCATGGTGATATTAGAGATTTTGAGAGTGATGAACATGAATGAAGAAGGTGTGAAAGTTAAAACACGATGTCTATAGATGAGTAAATTCATGAGATGATCACTATTATCATTAATCTTACTATTATTGTGTGGTAGTTAGTGGATAATCAAGCTATAAGAGTTGAAGAAGGAGTTGGATGAGCTTGAAATGATGAAGAGCAAGTAGCTCCATTAAAAATGTGTAAAATGGTGGTGGATTAAGAAGCAATTGAAGTGTAAGAAAGCCTATGGATTTAGGAGAGGAGTTTGATGAGGAGGCAAGAGATAAGTTTGACAATGAGTATGTAGTATATATGTACAAAAACCTAAAGGACTTGAAAATGTGAAGATGTAAATGCCTTCCTTCTCAAGAAGTAGATACACAGATGATTATTTGGATTGAGAAGACGAAGTTGATAAAATGTTTGATTACAAGTATGAGGAGGCTGTGAAATTAAGATTGGTAGCCTTAGAGTTTTCTAAGTATGTTGCATTATGGTAGAAAAATCGATTAAATACTCATAGAAAAGTTAGAAAGCATGAGGTTGGGTTATGAATTGAGATGAAGTGGCTTTTAAGGAGAAGATTTGTTCATGAGTTTACCTATAGAAAGTGTTCAAGAAGTTGCAGACCTTTCAATGATGAGGAATGTGTATTGATGATTGCGTGAAGGAGTTTTGATTGTTAACGATACAATGTGAAGTGGAAGAACCTAAGGATAGGATTGTCGCATAGGTCATAGCTAGACTAAAGTATGAGATCATCTATATGGTTGAGTTACAATGCTTAAGTACTCTAGATGATTCAATCAAAATGGTGTAAAGGGTCAAGCGGTAAAGATGCAATGATCCAACTTACGTACCAATGTTAAGGCTAGCACCTTTGACCCAACCTATGAATTAATGACTTGAAGTAGTAGCTAGATAAGAAGCCGGTGATGAGAAGAAGACCAGTCAACACAAAAGGGCTATCATACCCCTCTATAACCTAATAAAGTGGTCGAATAGAGCTTGAGATAAAGGATGAGTGAAATAAAATGCTTTAAATGTTTAAGTTTCAAGTACATTGCTTCCTAGTGTCTGAACCATTGAGCTATGATATTGAAGGGAAAAGGACCATAATATGAAGTAGACAATGTTGACTAAGATGAAGAAGGAGAAGAGAAGTTTGAGGTAATTAAGAAATCTCTTGTTAAGTATCATAGTGATAAAAGTGTTGTAGTTTATACCAAACAAGGATAGTACTTGAGTATGGTAATAAGGAGAGCTCTGAGTGCGACCCCATTCAAGGAGGAGGAGTAGAGAGGGAATTTATTCCACATAAGATGCAAGGTGAAAGGGCATCTATGTGCTATAATCTTTGATAAGGGAACTTGAACCAATGTAGTAACATCATCCTTAGTTAACCAACTCAAGTTGCTGACCAATAGTCATCTCCAACCCTATAAATTGCATTGGTTATATGAAAAGGGTGCCTTTCATGTCACATAGCAAGTATATGTACCAATTGCAATTTAAGATAGATACTAAGATGAGGTCCTCTATGTCATCCTACCCATGTGTACTTCCTATATCCTATTAGGTTGACCTTAGATGTTTGACCTATGCATGCTCCATTGTGAGCACCACAATACTTTTGCATTCTAAAAGGATGGTAAGAGGGTTGTCTTGCATAAAATGACACCTAAGGAAGTATAGAAGGCTCAAGTACAAATTGTGCAAGCTAGGAGATAGACTCTATTCATGAGTTAAAGGGAGTTAGAGTAGAGCTTAAGCTTAGTTGAGCCATTATACCTACATTTTGTTAAATAGTTGTTGAAAGTTGCTAATATAGATGAACTATAGGTAGAAGTGAAGGGTCTATTGTAGAAATCATGGACCTATTTTTCCAAGAAGTTGCCAAGTGGTTTACTTCTCTTAAGAGGAATTGAACATAACATTAATTTATAGCTTGAAGAATCTCTACTAAACTGACAATTATATTACATGAACCCTAAGGAAGCCACTGAACTTAAATGCTAAGGGATAGCTTAGGGAAATCATAAGCCCTTGTGCTATACTGGCATTGCTAGTATAAAATAATAGTAAAAAAAAAGGATATGGAGAATGTTCATCAATATCTAAGACTTCAATAGAATCATTATCAAGTATCAACATCTAATTTTAGGCTTGATGACATGTTCGACAAGCTAAATGGAGCTCGGATCTTCTCCAAAATTAATTTAAAGAGTAAGTACCATTAGATTTAGGTGACATAGACTATATGAGTGGGTCGACTAATGCACTGAGTACCTTTATGAAACTTACAAATCATGTGTTGCAGGATTTACTTAGTGAGTGTGTAATGACTTACTTTGGTGATATCCTAGTCTATAGTAAAGGTTTTTTTGACCATATTGGTTACAAAATTGTATTTAAATTGTTGAGAATTGAAAATTTGTATGAAAATCTAAAGAAGTGGACATTTTGTCAATCTAAGGTAATACTCTTATATTTGTTATGTCCAGAGATAGAGTTAGAGTAGATGAAGAGAAGGTCAAACCTATAGTCAGTTGGTTAACTCCATAAAGTGTAGCTAAGGTAAGAAGTTTTCATAAACCGACATCATTCTATAGACATTTCATTCAAAACTTTAGCACCATTGTCGCTCCATTAACCAAACTAACCAAGAAGGCGGAAGAATTTAAGTGGATAAAGCAAGCTCATAAAAGTTTTGAAGAGATCAATGAAAGGTTATCACTACCCTAATACTCACTCTATTTGATTTTGAGAAAGTGTTTGAGTTAGAGAATGATTGATGTGCCTAATTCCAAGATTAAGCACAATAAAAAGAATCAAGGAAAAACACCTTAATTCACAAAACACAAAACCGGTTCACTTGACTAGGTAAATGCGGAAATCTTAAGGCAATGGAATGAAATCCAAAGAGCTCTAATTGCTATTATCAATCCAAACAAGTAATCTTCATCAAATAATAACAATTAGAATTGAAACCCACGTGAATCAAATCAAGAAATCAAATGGATCAAACCGCAAATTCCAACCCTTCCTTCAACTATCCAATTCACGCCACAATAAAGAGAATGATATCATATATCAACATAATCAATCCTATAACAAGCTATTGATCATGGATTTCAAATTAAACAAGTCCAAGAACATCCAAATCAACCCTAGTATGACTCACTAGAGAAGAAATGAACAACAACAAAGATGAATCGATATTACTTACGATTTCTCCTTGTTGCACTCGCCACAATTTCAACTTTTTGGGATTGAAATTGATAAGAGAATTTTGGAATTAGGAAAACCCTAAGCCCTCTCATGAAATGTGAAGTGTTTGTTCTGCAAAATTATAAGCCTCCTCAAACCCTCTCTTAAGCAAGTATTTATACTTGCTACTCCTAGGGTTAAAAAGTGCTCAAAATTACAAGTTTGCCACTTTTAAGGTGGCTAACCCTAAATGAAAATTACAAGGAAATAAAAGTATCCCAAAACCAAAATACAACCAAAATAGTTCAATAAAAATTTACAAGATACAAAATAACATAAGTCTTCATGATCCAATGCCTCAGAATAGCGAACAATCGCAGCAGGTCTTTGATTGTTATCTTGAAAAATGTTCGGTGTCCAACTAAAGTTGTAAGACATTTTGGCATCCCATGGAGAATTATAATTGTACCTGTAACATTATTCTCAAATTTAATTAGAAATAAAGACAAAAGGTAAAATATGAGCAATTTGGATAATCATCCAAATTGGGTTCTGAAGAGGTTGACATTGTCAGAAATTTTCCCATCAATGATGCATAAGGTGTTAGAATAAGAGCTATGCTAATGCAAAAGTGACAACCATTTGTCTACTTTAATGAAAAGCTTAGTGGTGCTACACTCAATTACTTAACATATGCCATAGAGTTGTACTCTTTAGTGCAAGCATCTACTATTAGGCATGGAGTTCTACTCTTTAGTGTAAGCATACACTGTTAGCTAACATTATTTATTACCTCAAAAAGTTGTGATCTTTACCAATCATGAGTCACTTAAGTACTTGCAAGGTCAACACAAGCCATCCTAAAGACAAGTTAAGCGGATTGAATTCTTGGAGTCATTTTTATATGTGATCAAATATAAGATTAGGAGTATGAATGTAGTAGCTATTACTTTGTCAAGGAGGCATGTACTGATCACTAAGATGCTAGCCGGGGTTTTCAACTTTAAAATGATAATCAAGCAGTACAAACAAGATGACGACTTTAGGCCCATTGTAGCAAAGTGTAGAGTCGGGCTATTTGTTGATGGGTAGTTTATGGATATGGGTTACATATATAAAAAGGGACAATTAGGTGTACCAATCAACTTGGTGAGAGACCTATTGGTCAAAGACACTCATGTAGTAGGATTGGCAGGTCATTTTGGGGAAAAGGGGGCGTATGAGCTATTTAAGGAACATTTCTTTTAGCTTAATTTATTAAGAGACATCCACAAAGTACTAGAGAAGTGTGATGCTTGTAAAAGGGCTAAAGGAAAGAAGGAACCCTATGAGGAATACATACTACTGGCCATTCTTAACTAACCATAGATTGACCTGAGTATAGATTTTATCCTAAACATACCTCGAATGGCTCAAGGATACGATTCTATTGTGGTGCTCATAGATCAGTTCAACAGATGACTTACTTCTTCTCTTACCACAAGACTAACAATGCATTATTTGTTGCTAACATTTTTGTGCAGGTGATTGTGAAGTTGCATGACATACCCTATAGTATTGTCTCAAATTAGGATCTAATGTTCTTGAGCTTCTTTTAGAGGACACTATGGAAAAGATTAGGTAATAAGCTAATGTTCAACACATCTTGCTACCCCTAAATTGATGGCTAAGATGAAGTAATCAACCAAACCTTAGGTGCCCTCCTTCGAGCTACAATTGGTAAGAATCTTATCGATTGGGACTTATGCTAACTTATTGTTGAATTCACCTACAATACGTCGGCACACAATTCCACCAATAAGTCTCTATTTGAGGTTGTCTATGGTCATAACTCGACCCTTCTCATGTGCATGTTATTTACCCTAACCTCAAAGGAGGAAAGCTTAATGTTGTTAACTAAGCTCTAGAGATTGTGTAGCTACATCAAAAGTTTCCTGAGTAGCTTATAAATCGGTAGCTAGAGAATAAGGGATAAAAAACTAAGGAAATGAAATTCAACCTTGGAGATTTAGTTTTGATTCACCTTAGTAAGGAAAGGTTTCCTAACTATAGAGTGAGCAAGCTATCCTTAAAGTAGATAAACCCTCCAAGGCCATTTAGAAGATTAATAACAATCTTATGAGCTTGACTTGCAACCTTCAATGTTAGTGACCTATCTATGTGCCAAAAGAACTATAGGAAGACTCCCTTGATTTGAGGACTAATCTTCAACACTGCAAGGGGATAATAGGAATTCAATTCGTAGTCTAATTACCTAAGCTAGGATGCTAGGACTTCAAAACCTAAATTGGGACTACTCATTAACCAACCAATTAAGGACAAAGCCATCTTCGTTCATAAGTTTGATTTCCACCATTGCTTGAGTTGTTGCTAATCTCTCACCATTGTTTGAGCTAAGGAGATGCTACATTATTCATCTTATGAATCCAAGGCTACCCAACCCCAAAGTTTAGATAGCTCAAGTTAACCCACTTCAATATCCTCTAACCAATCTTGAGTCTCAACTACTACTCCTTGATTAATTAGTCTTGAACTAATCTCTTGTTGATGTGCCTAAAAGGGGATTAAGAACATGTAAATTAAACCAAATAACAATCTTTAAGGACTAGCACAATTCGGTTCAAGGTGAAGCAATTATAGCATGACCCTAATTGCAATATATGGACTGAATGATGAATCACATGAAATAAATCAACACAATAGTATAATCCTCAATGGTAATCACAAATTATACTCTAAAAAACACATGATTACTACTAACAATCCACAAGAAAATAACCATGATCCCCCTTTCCACAACCAATACTTTCACGGCTCAAGAAGCATAGACAATGGATGAACCGAATTCGAATGATTATGAAGAAAATCTGACCAAGAAATATTCCAATTCAACCTTAGATATTACATACTAGAGAAGAAAAGAAGTCACGACAAAAATAAATTGATATGACTCATAATTTTAAGTGTTGCACTTGCCATAATTTCAACTCTTGGGATTGAAATTGATAAGAGGAAATTTTGAACCAGGAAACCCTAATTCTCTCACGTGAATATAAGTGTTTTTTTTTTTTTGAAAAATTCCCCTTCAAAACCCTACTTAAGCAAATATTTATACTTGCTCCCTTTAGGGTTAAAAAGTACACAAAATTACAACTATGCCACTTTTACAGTGGCCGGTCCTAAATGAGAATTACAAAGAAAATGAAAGTGTCCCAAAAAGAAATTACAACATAAAATAGTCCACGCAAATGAAAAATATATAAAAGAGATTGGTCTTCAAGATGCCACTCTTTAGGGTACTTTCGAATTGAGGATCCCCACTCACTTAAAAGTATAGGTGATTTGGCACCCTATAGGACTGATAAGTGAAACTGCTGGAATGGATAACAATTATAAGGTAGGAATGAAAAAAATACATTAGCTTCCTCAAGATTGGGTTTCTCACGTAAGATTCTCAAAACTAAATTATGTAGACCCTTAGCTCGGGCCCTGGTGATTAGTCTTGTAGGAGTCTAATTCCTATCACTTGTTTACTTAGTAGAAGTCATAATTCGGCGTAATAAAATTTTGACTCCTTTTGTCAAGAACACAGCTAGTGCATGGATGATAGATGTCCCTAACATCTAATAGATACATGAGTTTCCTAAATTATCCTTTTTGTCTTTTTATATATATATATTTTTTTTGCAATAGTTTAAGGAGAATATGTTGTGTGTAATATTTTGAATTTTCCACTTTTAGATAATGTAACCCTAGCGACTTATTATAAATAGTCCCACATATGTAAGTTGAATATTATGAAACTTTCATCCATATTTGTGAGTTCTTGACCTCTCAAATCATACACATTTATGAATCTCTTTAATAAGGATTGTAGCGAGTAGCCTTAGAGTTGCTACTTGTGAGTCACATCAAGTGGTGAATCTTAGTCATATCGTGTTTGTTAGTTAGTCATATCCAGTGAGTAGCTTATGAAACCCGACTAAAATCCCTTTTAAAAACCCATGTTGCCTATTATCCCATGGTACCCTAGTGAAACTTAACTTCTAAACATATAAAAAAAAGTGCCAAATATTGAAAAATTAAATTTATATTTTTCTTTATAAATATATAAAATATTATTATCGAATTCCCCTAAGAAAAACTTCATACATTTTTGTGATGATTGTTTTTACTTTTTACTCTATATATAGCCTATCTAATTGGGTTTTCAATTCCGTTTGTGATATTGATATTGCCGCTTTTACTCATGGATTTCTTTTTTCTTTTTAATCCATATTGAGCTTTTTTTCTAATGCAGGATCTTGACGAACTTCCTTTCTTCTTCTTTTTTTATAATTATTGATTATTATTTTTTTATTGTCATTTTTAGTTACCTTTTTTACAATTTATCGCGCTTTTATGGACACGCATATATGCACAAGTAGTTTAATAAGAAAACACGCATTTTTATCCTTTGAAATTCTTCCGGTTTGTGAATTTGAATACAACCTTTAAGCAGAAATCAGCTTGAAGTCACAGCACCCATCGATTATATGACATTCCAATGACAAATGTGGGAAATTTTCAAAATTTCATGGAACTTCCAAACTAAAGCTTTAGATCCCAAATAGAATCTGGTAAATTATCTAAGATTATTTTTAATGTTTTAACATGGGTACGTACTCAAAGTCATTTTCGGAACACTGGTCGTAAAGTAAATACTATTGAAGGAAATGAAGTTACAATTATTGTCGGAGACACGTCACGTAGCTAGAAGTAAATATTTCATTTTCAAAACAGCTCAATCCACTAGTGGTCCATGCCAGGACGATGTAGACGGGTCGATGAACTTGATGGAGAACCCAATTGCAGAATATAGAATATCACGTGGCATAATGAAGAGGTAATTGTATATGTTGTGCAACAATTCAAATGACTTGAAATTTGTAATTGAAGTACTGATTTTGGGTTCTTTATATTTGCAGCCTGTTTAGTCATGTCAGAATGCCTATTTTGGACCGATTTTGTTGTAGATTGTTGCTTACTCTATCAGTAAAAGTTGAAGACTTCTTCATGTATTTAACCTTAATCTTAAAGTTACATGTTTAATTAGATTTTACAAATATAATAATCATATATTTTTTGCCGCGTATCAACTTCTTGTATAAATATGCATTTATATGTTATAATTACTAAAAACTAAATAGCATCTCAAAGAATTTTATTAAAGTAAACTATTGTACTTTTTAATAAGTGAAAATTTCCTTCTTCTTTTTTTAACTTTCCCTACAAAACATGAAGTAACATATTTTTTACAAATAAAGAGATAATTGCATATATCATCCAAGCACTTGGAAACAAATTGTAATTTATACATCACTTATAGCTTCTATCCGTTTTTAGACTGTTTGCTTTTTGTCAGTTAATTATAAACTGCTGTTTATTATGCTACGATATGCCAAGATCTTATGTGGGTTTTTCGTTTATAGTTTTGTATCATATTACAAATGTAATAAAATACATCAAGAAATTGTTTAAAAAACTATACTTGTCAAAGCCAGAAATAGTTAGTCCTTGTAAACAAAAATTATTACTTAAATTCATGTTAGTACTATTAACTACTATGTACAAGCAGAAATTTCTCCTATCAAACACAATAAAAAATACTGATTTTTCTTAAGCCATAATTTTAGTAAAGATAATTGAACACAAATAAGAGAGAAAAGGATGGGAAAAAGGAAAAAAGAAGTAGAAAATTTAAAGAAGGTCCGTGCAAACCTATGAATAAATAAAAATAAAGAATATAAAAGGGAAAAAAAGAAAAAGAAAATGAGTCGGGCAAGATCTAATGTAATGCCTTGAAACTCGAGTCGTGCTACTATCAATCACATATCCTTATTTCACAAAAACACATTAAGGCTTTGAATTAACTCTGATACAGTTTAACCCGTAACTCCTAAAAAAAAAGCATTTCATATATTCCCAAATTCAAAATAACTTTATAAATCATATCAAACATCTAACGTGACAGAAGTCTTTAAACACCAAAATAACATTATTAAAAAGTGTTGTCTATATTAGTTAAATAACATAAATCTCCCAATCTTAATTACCATAATAATAATGGTAATATTTGTCTTCCTCTCTTTGTAGCTTACCCAAACCCAAGTTATCTTCTAGGTTCTCATCTCTCTTAACACCTGCATCTAAAAATATTCCTTAAAGAGAAAGGTAATGCCTAATATGTATAACACAAACACATATGCATACAAACATGGACAAGTATCACACACATCATACAGTACTTAAATACAAACAACCATTTCCTTAATACATTTTAAGTCTACAAGCATCAAAAGGGTACTTATGACCCCTTTAATACACTTAATACACTAAAGCATGATTTGGTTTTAGGAACTACCATTATAGGCCCCACACCCATGATCCCTTAATCCTTAAACTTAGTGATGGTAACTACCATTATGGGCTCCACATCCATGTACACTTAAACCTAGTGATGGGAACTACCACTATGGGCCTCATACCTATGTTCACTTAAACTCGGTGATGGGAACTGCCCCTATAGGCCTGACACCCATGTCCACTTATACTTTTTAAACTAACATTTAGCCTAGATCATTTCCAAGTATGACTCCACTATGGACAACGTTACACAAGGATCATTGGGATGCTCTCTAAAGATCTATCACTACGAGCTCCTAGGCCGAGCTAAGCACATACAACATACAATTTAAAAACTTAAGCCAAATTATTCATCTTAACCAATTTCAACACACATACTATCACGCTCCAAAGGGGGCTTAAAAGTTTCCACTAAAAGCTATCATGTCACGTATGCACCCATTACATGATAATCGTCTTACAAGTCAAAGATCGTAAGAATTTAATTAATTAATTACATTTATGACTAATCATATTATATATAATCATATAATAAAAATATAACTATGGATTCCATGTCCTACGATCAACCAAGATAATAGAGAGTCAGAATCCCTTACCAACCAGTAAAATGGAATAAATTCCTAAGTCTCACAAACTCAAATTTTACATCAAGGTCCTCAAATGGCATTTCATCTAGATAGTCTACTAATCATAATTCTTACTTTATCATTATTGGCTTCCAAAAACTTTTGACACTTCACATCTTACCCCATCTTAAGCATTTAAGTTTTTTAGCTACAAAACAGTCAATGGAGGGGTGAGCTAATAGCCCGATGAGATAGGAATCTAATCTCTTAGTGTTGCAACAAATACAAACAATTTCAAGAAGTTGTCAAAACAAATGTTATGCATGAATAATCATATGAATGTAGCATCTCACGTGATCTTCTAATAACCGACATGAAGTCTTGGGTTTACGCTCCCCCTTGACCTTAGGTTAGGGATTTTAGAGCCACCATCAGTGCTTGGGTCTTACAACCAATTCAATTATTCTTATCTCTTTGATAATTAAAATATCTTTTAGCTTTGATATTATAAGCTCGAGTGTTTTCATACATTAAGTGCTCCTGTGCCTCATGTACTGAGCAACACCTTCAAGGACTAATCGGACTTGAAACTGCTAAGGTGCGATAATCCCTTACTCACTTAGTTCGCACTTGGTGAAACAGTAATCCTTTGATTACTTTCGTTGAGTCTTTTATGAGTGATGGCCTTCAATTTCATGCAATGTCTCGTGTAAATGCATGTTCAGTTTTAAATTAAGTCCAATCCTTCAATTAATTGATTTGAGGTAATCAAACAATATATAATTTGATAGGAATCAAAATCTGACAAGACCTATCATTAAGGCAAGAACCAAAGGATTTCGAATCTTGGTAATGAGGGCCCATTTTGAGCAAATTGACCCTGGAATTATTCGTTTACTAACTTCTTTTATCTTATTCACATATTATATATTTAAACAAGCACACTTATCAAGCTTTATAGGGTGATGAAAAAACTTGCTAAAACTCAGCTTATGAGTTATCCATGGACCGACCTAAATCCGTGATGAGTTAGGTCGACAAATCCTATGGAAGAGCTAGCATCTTGAAGAATAATTTTTATATATTTGTTATTTACTTAGACTATTTATGTTGTAATCATTTTGTGATACTTTTATTTGGTTGTAATTGAGTTATAGGACCGGCCACCCTAAAAGTGGCATGGTTGTAATTTTGTGTATTTTCTAATCCTAAAGGGAGCATGTATAAATACTTGCTTAAAGTAAGGTTTGAAGGGGCCATTTTTCAGAATTAGAACATATACTTTAAGTGTAGGAATTAGGGTTCTTCCTAGTTCAATTTCTCTTATCAATTTCAATCCCAAGAATTGGAATTGTGGCGAATGCAACAAAGGGAAATTGTGACTCATATCAATTTCTTATTGTTGTGTTTTTCTTTTCATCTCTAGTGAGTCATATCTAGGGTAGAATTAGAAGTTTCTTAGTCAAATTTGATTGCATTTGTAATCAAGTTATTACTACTTAATTGATTGGATCTTAGTATTTGTTATCACCATCAAATTTTACTCCATCTTGTGGCGTGAATTGGCTCTTATTAGAAAGGTTGATCTTAGATTTGTTCTTATTGATCTTGTGAATTATTCATGTGTTTGTCAAGTATATTTTATGATCTTCATTAGGGAAAACATCATTGTGATATTCATTTCATGGATTATAGCAATTGGTTCACCTAATTCATCTAGGGTTTACGCAAGTTTTGACTCTATCGAAACGGTTTGATCTTGTGAATTAAAGTTATTTCTTTGATTCATTTGCATGTGCTTAGACCTTGGTTTTAGGCACATCATAATTTAGTATCAATGCATCATCATATTTGGATCTAAGATTGATTACATCCTAATTGAAGAATTGGTTACATTAATTGGAAATTGACGCCATTGTTCATGAGATTAAGACTAGTTTGATTTTCATTGTGTAATTGGTCTTTCAATTGGGTTTTGTGTACTTGGGCTTAGTTTTGAGCACATCATAATCACAAATCAATCTACATTCAAAATGTTAAAGTAACTATCAAACATTTAAGACAACAAGTCTACGAATAATCAATAGGAACCAAGTCAATCCCATAAAGTAAAATAGTTACACCTTACATTCACATTCATCACAACAAGAAACATCAAACATTACATGTCACCGATATGATAAGGAGGATCAAACTAACCAAGTAGAATTAGTCAAGCCAGACACAAAATTACGATCCATAAGTTTTGAAATGGGTTATCATGCAAGATTAACTCAAAAATAGCATAATATGGCTTAATCTTATCGACTATCAAATTAACCACTCGAGATTGATTTATAATTCCAATCCCTTGACACCTTTGTGTCATTTCACTTGCTATCAAATCAACCACTTGGGATTGATTTACAATTCTCATTCTTTGACACCCCTATGTCATCGCACTCTCAAGTTCTCGATTTTACACATACTCAAGAGTCAAACATATATACAAGTGACAACTATGTCAACATACATTCCATTCATAATGCACTCAATCATTTCATGAAGCAAGGTACATCCACATCAATAAGGGAAGAACATCTATAAGATCAAGCAATAGATTGTCAAGCATGGGACTTCTATTCATGATTATAGTAACATGTCTTGCTTTTAGATATTTACGTATATGCTTATGACACATGAGGTTTAAATTAGACTTCCATCTATCCCTTATCATTCCATCTTGCAATGTAAGGATATATAATTATTGTTTATGGTTGACTATGAGTGCCTTTTTTATGAGATCCATGATGGGAGCCAAGCCAGAAGATGGAATGTGGATTCTCTTGAAGTGTCACCTGGATCGATCACAAGAAATCGAGCGAAACGATTCAAGGAAGCACTTAACGGGTTGATAAAGGATGTCCACGAAGCCGGAAAGGATTGGAGCGATCATGAAGTTGGAAAGGATTGGAACAACCATGGGAATGCCCTTGCTCTTGTACAAGTCATAATGGATACGGGTTAAAGAGGGCGTGTCTTTATAAGGCACGACCATGTAAGAGTTTGAAGGTTACACAGAATCATATATGGTCATATACACGGCTCAAAGGCACGGCCGTATATGGTGTCAAGAATATCCACAGAAAGATACACATCTAAAAGTACACGACCGTGTATAGGCTCTACGCCGGCTCAAAGCCGCCGGCCTTCACTCATACACCGCCGGCCTTTATGGCTTTGTTTTGTTATTTTTACGCAACTTAATGATGTTATGTCGTTTTGGCTTTATTTTTACTAATTGTAAACCCTAATATAAAGCTCTTAGGGTTTAGAATATAGAAATACAACATGGAAGTTTGAAAAACACTTTTGAGTGAATTCCTCTCTTGGTTCTTTAAAGAACTAATCTATAACTTATCGGATTTTTATTCCGTGGCGTTCTTCCCAACTTATCAATTGGTCTTTCATCCCGATTGTGGTGTCTTCATATTATACTAAGGTTCTTGTCTTACTTATAGGCAATGGGTCGCGGTTTCCACTTGAGTGTGTTTGGCATCTTGGGTAGCAAATTCCGAACGTATTGGTATTGGGTTCCATCACACGTTGGCGTGCTTTGTATCAGTTTGGTATCAGAGCTTAGGTTTGTTAAACATCAGTTCGGTTTGAGGAAGGTAACATAAAAAACTTAACTCCAATCGTTCATATCAATTGTTCGTATTCAATTTCATAGTATTAATTGTCTATTGAAAGTGTAGTACCTACTATTCAATTTTGTTACAAAAAAAAAGGAGAATCATGACAAAAAAAAAAAGAACGTGATCAAGAGCAACAATCAAAGGCAACAAAAAAAAATCGGAAAGAAAAAAAGAGGAAAATTTCGAGCCCTAAAGTTGTTTTGAATTCTACGGAAGGGAATTAGTGTAGTTTGGGTTAGTTCCAAAAGAATTGAGAAGAGGAATTGGTAAGTTGATATCATCATTGTTTGTGAGAATACATGAGTGACTGTGTGATATCATCCATGGAGCGAAACATGTAAGGGAGTGTATCGTGAGGCTTAATTATATATATTTTTGTTAGTACTAATCTTTTTCTACAGGAACTATGTCGAGGCAACATTCTCCTGAAAGTGAGAGGGGAAGGTTTGATGCTAAGTTAGTGATTGAGGCATTGAGGGGTGAGATGAAAAGAATGTTTCAGGAGGAGATGGAACAAATTCATGAGACGGTAGAGCAAAGACTAAAACAATCAAAAAACGTCTTTCAAGGGTATAAGAGGGAGAGTCATTCTAGGAGAGTACAAAGGGGTGGAGATGAGATGTCTGATGATGAATTTGATGAACCTTCTGTCGAGAGTTATAGAGGTTATAATGGTAGGAATAGAGGAACTAGGGATTGGGAAGATAGAGGAGATAGGAATAGAGAGAATAATCAATTGAGTAGTATAAAGATGAAGATTCCTCATTTCCAAGGGAAGAATGATCCCGAGGCATACTTAGAGTGGGAGAAGAAGGTAGAGATGGTGTTTGATTGTCATAACTATAGTGGGAGAAAGAAAGTGAAACTTGCTGCCATTGAATTTTCGGATTATGCCATAGTGTGGTAGGTTAACTAATGTTGAATCGAAGAAGGAATGGCGAACCACCTATTGAGTCGTAGGAAGAGATGAAGAGGGTGATGAAGAAGCGGTTTGTGCCTGCGTATTACTATCATGAATTGCACAACAAATTGCAAACTCTTAAGTAGGGAAGTCGAAGTGTGGATGAGTATTTCAAGAAGATGGAAGTCACTATGATTAGGGCGAATGTAGAGGAGGATAGAGAGGCCACCATGGCTAGGTCTCTTGCTGGATTGAATAGAGAAATTCAAAATGTCGTTGAATTACAGCATTATGTAGATTTGAAAGATATGGTTCATATGGCTATAAAGGTTGAGAACCAGTACAAGAGGAAACGTAGTAGTAATGCACGGTTTCAACAAGGTACTGGTTCATCCACCTGGAAGACGAACCAATGGAAGAAGGAAGAAAAGCCTTTACCCACCAAACTGAAAGGAGAGCAGAGGCAAACGGGTTCTACTCTTAGTAACCAAGGTAAACCTGATTCTTCTACTCCTAGAAATCATGACATTAGAAGTTTTAAATGCTAAGGTAGAGGTCATATTGCTAGTCAATGTCCAAATAGGCGTGTGATGATTTTGCATGATGATGGTGAGTATGAGACTGAGGGGGATAGTGAAGAAGATGATATGCCTCCGTTAGAGGACACTAGTGATGATGAGGAGCCTACAATAGGGAGGTTAGTGGCAGTAGTGAAGCGAGCTTTGAATGTGCAGGTGAAGGAAGAAGAGGAGGTGCAAAGAGAGAATATCTTTCATACTAGATGTTATCTAGGTGACCATATTTGCAGTTTAATCATTGATGGAGGAAGTTGCACCAATGTGGTGAGTAATTTTATTGTCGAGGGGTTAGGACTCAAGACTACTAAACACCCTAGTCCATATAAATTGCAGTGGCTGAATGATAGTAGTGAGACTAAGGTGATTAATCAAGCCTTGATTTCTTTTCACATTAGTAGGTATGAGGACGAGGTGTTATGCGATGTAGTGCTAATGGAAGCGTGTCATGTGTTGCTGGGGAGGCCATGGCAATTTGATAGGAAGGTTGTTCATGATGGCTTTTCTAACAAGTATACACTTGTTCACCAGGGGAAAAGCTTTAATCTTAAACGCTTAACACCTAAACAGGTGTATGAGGATCAGTTGCAGCTACAACAGTCTTTTGCAAAATATAAGGTGAGTAAAAAACAAAGGGAGAATGAGAGAGCAAAAGACAGCGAGAAAGAAAAGGAATACAAAAGTCGATCTCAAAAGGAAAAAGAGAGGAAAGCTGGAAAGAGTGTGAGAGACCAAGTTGAAGGGGGATCAACTTTGGTGGTGAGTGAAAAGGAGAGTGCAGCTTTGCAAAAGGAGAGTTGTGTGGCAAGAGCGAGTGTAGTGAGGAGAGCGTTAATGATGAAGCAACCTATGTTGTTGCTGGTTTTTAAGGAAACATGTTTGAATACTAACGAACTATCTAACTCTTTACCTAATGGGGTTGTATCTATTGTGCAGGACTTTGAAGATGTCTTCCTTGAGGAGATTCCAAAGGGTTTACCACCTATTCGTAGTATTGAGCACCAGATTGACCTTGTACCCGGAGCATCGATTCCAAACAAACCAGCTTATAGGAGCAATTTGGAGGAGACAAAAGAACTCCAAAGGTAGGTCGATGAATTAATGGAGAAAGGGTAAGTGAGAGAAAGTATGAGTCCATGTGCAGTGCCTGTGATTTTGGTGCCTAAGAAGGATGGGTCATGGAGAATGTATGTTGACTACCACGCCATCAACAACATCACGGTAAAGTATCGTCATCCCATTCCTCGCTTAGATGACGTGTTAGATGAGTTACATGGGTCTAGTGTCTTTTCTAAAATTGATCTGAAAAGTGGATATCACCAAATTAGAATGAAAGAAGGCGATGAATGGAAAACCGCATTCAAAATGAAATATGGATTGTATGAGTGGTTAGTAATGCCTTTTGATTTAACTAACGCACCTAGTACTTTTATGAGACTTATGAACCATGTTTTGAGGACTTTTATTAGCAAATTTGTGGTTGTTTATTCTGATGATATCCTCATTGACAGCAAGAGTTTGGAAGACCATATATCTCACTTGAGGGATGTTTTAGAAGTTCTTCAAAAGGAGCAATTATATGCTAACCTCAAGAAGTGCACTTTTTGTACAGACAAAATTGTGTTTCTTGGTTTTGTTGTTAGCGCACAGGGAATATAGGTTGATGAAGAAGAGATTTATGCGATCCAAGAATGGCCTAGTCCAACTAATGTAAGTAATGTGCGGAGTTTCCATGGACTAACGAGCTTTTACAAGAGATTTGTGAAGGATTTCAGCACAATTGCAGCACTGCTTACTGAGGTAATCAAGAAGAACGTGGGGTTTAGATAGGGAGAGCAACAAGAGAAGGCCTTTCAGACGCTTAAAAATAAGTTGACTCAGGTGCCATTACTTGTTTTACTTAACTTTGCTAAAACGTTTGAAATTAAGTGTGATGCTTCAGGATTAGGTATTAGAGCAGTACTCATGCAAGAGAGAAGACCAATTGCATTCTTTAGCGAGAAGCTAAGTGGGGTAACCTTGAACTACCCTACTTATGACAAGGAGTTATATGCATTAGTTCGAGCACTGGAGACTTGGCAACACTATCTTTGGCCAAAAGAGTTCGTGATCCACACTAATGATGAATCCTTGAAGTACTTGAAAGGGCAACATAAGCTAAACCAAAGGCATGCTCGTTGGGTGGAGTTCATCGAAACATTTCCATATGTCATCCACTATAAGTAAGGTAAAGAGAATGCCGTTGCTGATGCACTTTCTAGAAAGTATACTCTTATCTCTACTCTTAGTTCTAGATTACTGGGTTTTGAGCACATTAAGGAATTGTATGCTGCTGATTGAGATTTTTGTGAAGAGTATGTGCATTGTGAGAAGAGTGGTCATGGTAAAGTTTATAAACATGAAGGATTCTTGTTTAGGGAGAATAAGCTATGCATTCCAAATTGTTCTTTAAGAGAATTATTAGTGAGGGAGTCTCATGGAGGAGGTTTAATGGGACATTTTGGAGTAGCTAAAACCTTAGGAGTATTATAGGAACACTTCTATTGGCCTCACATGAAATGAGATGTTGAGAGGATTTGTGAGCGATGTGTCACGTGTAAGCAAGCAAAATCTAGAGTCCAACCTTAAGGGCTTTATACCCTACTTCCCATTCCTCATAAACCTTGGGTAAATATTTCCATGGATTTTGTGTTAGGATTACCCAGGTCTAGACATGGTCGAGATTCTATTTTTGTAGTCGTTGATAGATTCTCTAAGATGACACATTTCATTCCTTGTCACAAAACAGATGATGCTTGCAATATTGCTAATTTTTTTTTTAGGAAAGTTGTAAGATTACATGGAATGCCTAGAACAATTGTATCGGATAGAGATGTTAAGTTCTTGAGCTACTTCTGGAAGACCTTGTGGGCTAAGTTAGGAACTAAGTTATTGTTCTCTACTACTTGTCATCCACAGACTGATGGTCAAACTGAGGTAGTAAATCAAGCTTTATCTACTTTGTTGAGGGTTGTCATTGAAAAGAACATTAAAAGTTGGGAGGATTGTTTGCCGCATGTTGAATTTGCCTATAATCGTACAATGCATTTTGCTACTAAGTTTACTCCTTTTGAAATTTTGTATGGTTTTAATCTACCGACTCCTTTGGATTTATCACCTTTGCCTATTTCTGAGTATGTTAATCTAGATGGCAAGAAGAAAGCAGAATTTGTTAAATAGATCCATGAGAAGGTAAGGCTAAACATTGAGTGAAGAACAGAGCAGTATGTAAAACAAGCCAACAAGAGTCGTCAACAAGCTATTTTTGAACCTGGAGACTAGGTTTGGGTTCACAAGCGCAAAGAGCGGTTTCCTGTGCAGTGTCAATCTAAATTATTTCCTAGAGGCGATAAACCATTTCAAATTCTTGAGCGCATCAATGATAATGCATATAAGATAGATTTGCCAGGTGAGTATCAAGTAAGTGCTATGTTTAATATTACTGATATGAGTCCTTTTGATGTAGGCGATGATTTGAGGACAAATCCTTTTCAAGAGGAGGGGAATGATGAGAGCCATGATGGGAGCGAAGCCAAAAGATGGAATGTGGATCCTCTTGATGTGCCACCTGGACCGATCACAAGAAATCGAGCGAAATGATTCAAGGAAGCACTTAATGGGTTGATAAAGGATGTCCACAAAGCTGGAAAGGATTAGAGCAATCATGAAGTTGGAAAGGATTGGAACAATCATGGGAATGCCCTTGCTCTTGTACAAGTCATAACGGATACGGGTTAAAAAGGGCGTGTCTTTACAAGGCACGACCATGTAGGAGTTTGAAGGTTACACAGAATCATACACGGTCATATACACGGCTCAAAGGCATAGCCGTGTATGGTGTCAAGAATATCCACAAAAAGATACACATCTAGAAGTACACGACCGTGTATAGGCTCTACGCCGGCTCAAAGCCGTCAGCCTTCACTCATATGCTATCGGCCTTTATGTCTTTGTTTTGTTATTTTTACACAACTTAATGATGTTATGTTGTTTTGGCTTTATTTTTACGAATTGTAAACCCTAATATAAAGCTCCTAGGGTTTAGAATATAGAAATACAACATGGAAGTTTGAAAAACACTTTTGAGTGAATTCCTCTCTTGGTTCTTTAAAGAACTAATCTAGAACTTATTGGATTTTTATTCCGTAGCGTTCATCCCGACTTATCAATCGGTCTTTTATCCCGATTGTAGCGTCTTCATATTATACCAAGGTTCTTGTCTCACTTATAGGTAACGGGTCGCGGTTTCCACTTGAGTGTGTTTGGCATCTTAGGTAGCAAATTCCGAACGTATTGGTATTGGGTTTCATCACACATTAGCGTGGTTCGTATCACTTTTTCCCCTAGTCTTATATACCCTATACGACTACAGCTTATGCCCATTCTAAAATCCTATTCTTCTATCTCACTTACTCCTAGCATATATAACTATGATTGTGAGGGTTTAGGTTATTGGCAACTTAACTCCTCTTTCTTGACTTATGATGTATGCGTCTACCTATGGTTTAGGTCGGCTCTTTAGACTCCCTTCTTCCTAGCCTCCACTTCCAACAATTCCCATGCCAATGTTTATTTATATTCTCCTCATCAATCTCTATAATCGGCAACAATGCACATACCATGGCATCTTCCATTACTCTTACTAGCAAACCATGCCTATCCACTAAGGAAAAGAGATCTAACACCTATATGCCAATACTTGTCTACATACATGTTTCACCTCCTAAATCATGGGTTTTCGCCCTCCTTCCAATTCCCCAACACATAAGCTCACAAGAATTCCAACATCAATATAATTCCAACTCCCACTCCATTTCCTCTCTTAGTCCACCCACTCAAGTTGGAGTTCCATCTCTGCTTTCCTTATCTTGCATACAACATTTACATAAATGACATTCCTATGCTTGCTTCCACTTCCTAGTATTTTTTTTCCATCCTCCAAGCATCACACACATGTATACTTATTCACAACCGCACAAACACTATCGTACCTATGTACATGTTTTGCTCCAGCAGTTACAACTGCATACGTACACACACGCTAGTTGGGAAGGAAACATAGTAGCACATTTCGCAATTTCTCTTCCGGCCTTCAAGCAACAAACTACGTGCATACACGGATGAAAGAGAAAGAACAATGCCTAGCAATTTCCCTCAAGTCAAGTAGCACATACACACGTAAGTTGGAACAGAAAGAAATCAGCAAGTCCAGCAGCTCGAGCAATTCATCTTCAGTCACATTACATATATAGTTATGCAGGGTAACCAGCATCTAGACATATGTACATATATATATATATAGATATAGCATTTAGCAAAAAAAGAAAGAAAGAAAAGAAAATAAGAAAATAGCGTCTTAGCCCGTTCCAGTAATTAAATCAGCCAACATTTCACCCACATACCGCAACTGGAAGAATGGGAGGCACCAACTCATTCACATTTAGCAATTCATAGCTATGTATATTCATGTATATATATATATCCATTGCTGCAGCCTTAAGGAGAAATGGAGGCCATCCAGCACGATCCAACAAAAATAAAAACACATGCACATGCACTCCGTGGAAAAGGAGGAATGGCGGCCAACAATCGACATATATATATATATATATATATATATAATATGTATGTATAGGTTCATTTATGGCACAGCAAGAACGTCCCCTTTCATAAATATACAAATACATATTTTTATGCAACAAGCATGAGGCACACATCGGCAGCAATATACACGTAATACAACACATCATGAAGTCTTACTTACCTAGGTTTTATGTTCCTCGGTTTTAGTCGAAGTATTCTTTGGATATTTTGGGATTGAAATTCCGTTCACCTAAAATTTAGGGAAAAATGTGTTATTACATACAATTCAATTCATAATCTAGATCGCCCTAGAATCACCTAGCTAGTTTTTTTTTTTTTTTCTAACTATTATAACTAGTTCAAAGCTAATTATTAATTTTTATGTTTATTTGATATTTATATCTAACTTTTAGAAACTAACTCCATTTCACAAAAAAATTATTTAGTTAAGTTGTACTCACCTCGAGGAACACATTGGTACTCTTAGATCGTCGATCGGAAATCGTATGTGTGAGATACGGATTTTTTTATTCGTTTTTCTTTTTCCCTTTTCTTTCTATTTTCTTCTCGTTCTCTCTTCTCATCTGTCCCTCTCTCACGTTTCTGGCGTCTTCTCCTCCTTTTATAGCGTTTTCGTTTTTTTTTTTTTGCTGACATATTGCCATATTATTTTAATATACATATATATATATATATTATATTTTATATTATAATTATTTATATTTTAGGGTTTTATATTTAATTTCATATATATGATGATATTTGTAAATTTTACAACTTCGGTATTTTATTATAAAATTTTACATCTAAGTAAATTCCACTATTTCAAACATATATTTACTCAAAATTTTCATTTGAAAATCCTAAATCTATGATTTCAATTAATTTTATTATTTAACTCAATATTGTTCGTGATTTATATTTCGAGGAATTTATTCTTTTAACTTAAATTGGACAAACTGAAATTAGGGCTTGTAATTGTTTTTATTTATTTGTTTATATACCTATGCGTTAGTATTTTCCAACTTACTTCGTTTCTTAAATTTATTTAATAATATGTTTCATATAATTTGTAATTCTAAGCTTGATATCCCTTTCCTTGCATACGATTATTCTCTCTGATTGTTCTCTATGTCTAACTCTCTTTATTTATTATATTTATCAAATGGATTTCACCTTTTTCCTCATTTTTATTTTTTTTAATCCTATTATTATTTGTCATAAGTTTTTTATTATATGTAAATTATTACAATAGCATTAATGTATCATGGTGTTTTAAAATTTTCATCATAAATTTCTCAAAAATTTTAATATGGCAAAATTATCATTCTCGCTACCTTGACTTAAGAGTATCTATTATTCCACTTATTTTCTTTAATTTTTGTATAATTTTTCAAAATTTTCGAGGCATTACATATACTAAGTTAAAAAAACACAAAACAACATACAAGTTACACGTTCCTTAAACCTTAGCCTTAAGTACTTTCGGTCTTGGACTTAAGCTAAGTTAAAATCTGTTCACATTAACAATCTCTTCTTAGTGCTTAATCTAAGATCAATATCATTCTCTTATTTTTCTTAATCCTATTTATTAAATTTCTCTAAGGCCTTACAAGTTATCTAGGTTACGTGGAAATTAGTTTTATTTGAAGTTAAATGAATATATAATTACTTTATACTTTATTCAACATAGCCATGTTGGGGACTGTGTTGCTCAACACAAGTTGGAGCACGATCATGTTAAAGGTCGTATATCTTTCGATATAACGTTTGGCTTCAACATGGTTAGAACACGATTATGTTGGGAGGCCGTGTTACCCTTAACTCAACATGGTGGAAACACGACTGTGTTGGGAGGCCGTATATCTCTCAATGTAACTTTCGAATTCAATATGGTCGAAACACAACCATATTAGTAGGTTGTGTTACCCTCAGCAATCTCCACAAACTCTTAATCCTTCATTCTAATTTCTCCTAAACCCAATTCTCTCTATTCGTAAGCTCAATTATACCTCTAAAACATGTAATTATAAATAAATTACATGGATTAGATTACATACTTCAAAAATTCCACAATTGTATCCTTGAGCCATTGACTCCCCTTTCACATATCTTCCGAGTCCTGATATGCACACGACACTCATAAATTCCAAATCTAATAACCTAAATTCCAAGTTGTATATAATCCCTTACCTTTCATCTTTAGAATTAGGTTACTCTTTTTCCTTTTGTCTTTAAGGTTCCTATTAAGAGTGTCTATTTAATACACATTTTTTTATCTTATATAAATAAATATATGTATAAACATAATCAATGGCAATGTTGTAAATAGGATAATGAGACAAGGGTAGTTTTGTCTTTTCTTGGTCGAATTATAAAAATAGAATAAACTAGGGTTTCTCCTTTCTCACACTTGGATAACTTATAGTCATATAGAGAGATAGAGGGCGGAAGAACCTTATAAGAAAGCCTTAGGCGACTGAAGAGGAGTCAAGCGGTTAATTAAACAAGTAAGGATCTTTATATGAATTTTAAATTATGTTATTGGAATTACACCTTATGGGTATTGTGTGCACATCAAGACACGAGATTTGAGAAGGAATGATATAAGAACGGAGAATCAATGACTCAAGGTTGTGATTTGTGGAATTTTTTATGTAAGTATGAAAATCCTTGTAATTTAGATGTAATTACATATTTTAGAGATTTAATTAAGTTGACAATTAGAGAAGATTGAGTTTTGAAGAATTTGAAGTAAAAGAATTAGGGTTCGTGGAAATTTCCCAGTGTAACACGACTTACCAACACGGTCGTGTCTCGACCATGTTGAACTCAAAAGATACATCGAGAGATACACAACCTCCCAACACAATTGTATTGAATGACGAATAAGACGACCTCCCAACACAGTCATGTTCCAACTGTATTAAAACTAAATTTTACACCAAAAGATACACGACCCTTAGCACGGTTGTGCTCTAGCTCATGTTGAGCAACACGATCCCTAATATGGCCATGTTAAATAAAGTACAACTTAATTATATATTTATTTAGCTTCAAATTAAATTAATTTCCATGTGCCCTAGATAACTATTAAGGCCTTATAGTGAGACTAAATGAATAGGATTAAGAATGTTAAGAATTAATATTGATCTTAGATTAGGTACTAAGAAGAACTTATTGTTTGTACAGATTTCCATTTAGATTAAGTCCAAGATCGGGAAGTGCTTAAGGCTAAGATCCAAGATATTTGTAACTTGTGTGTTAATTTGTGCTTATTAAGTTAGTTTATGCATTGAACTTGATTAAGTTAAATAATTTAGCTTAAGTGTTTAAGTTATATATTATATGTGCTTGGCTTGACCTAAGGGCTCGTAGTGATAGATCCCTAGAGGGTACCCCAATGATCCCTATGTGACGTTGTCCTTAGTGGAGTTATGCTTGGAAATGATCTAACCTGAATGAGGATTGAGTGGTTTAAGTGTACATGGATGTGGGGTTCGTAGTGGTAGTTTCAATCACCAAGTCAAGTGTTTAAGAGTACATGGGTCTGGGGTCTATAGTGGTAGTTCTCATCACTAGTTTAAGTGTTTAAGTGTGCATAGGTGTGAGGCCCATAGTAGCAGTTCCCGTCACCAAGTTTAAGGTTTAAGTGTACATAGGTGTGAAGCCCATAGTGATGTGCTTAAAACCAAGTCTAACCATATGCAATCAAACAATACTTAACAACTCCACAAGTAAAGCCAAAAATCGGATCAATCCTCCTCCAATTGAAGTGAACCCTAAAATTGATTATGATCCAATTTGCAAAATCAATGAAGATTAATACCAATATGGTGATTTTACTCAAATGAATTAAGTACTTAACATAACATCTAATGAGATCCCAATCACTAACACACAAAATGACCGTGAACTCCTCTTTAACAAAAGAACTCCACGCAAATAATGAAAGATAAATATAAGGTAATATCAAGATACAAATCCAATCAAATTGATGACAATATATGAATAGAATTAGAACTTTACTTAGCACAAAAAATTAGAACAAGAACCACCCTAATCAACACTAGATATGACATATTAGTTATGAAAAGGAAATCAACTTAAGAATTGATATTACTCACAATTCACTCGGTTGCAAACTCGCCACAATTCCAATTGGATTGAAATTGATAAGAGTTCAATGAAATCTTAATATAAACCCTAATCTCTCATGAAAAATTGTAGCAATGGTAAAGTGTATTCTCTTCCTAAAACCCTACTTAATCAAGTATTTATACTTGCTCCCTTTATGGTTAAAATGACTAGAAAATTACAACTACGCTGCTAAAGGGTAGTCGGTCCTAAAACACAAAGATACAACAAAATAAAATATCCAAAAAAATTACAAAATAAATGGTCCAAAGAAATAAATTAAAAATACAAAAGATAATAATCTTCGAAGAGTCGATTCTTCGAGTCAATGTTGATCATAGTAGGCCATTGGATGAGAATCCGACAATGTCCCTAATTAACCAACAATGAAGTTCATTTGGCATCCCATGAAGAAAGATCATTGTAGCTACTAGATTATCATTAAAATGTTTATTAGATAAAGAAAAAAATGTATCCATATGAGTGATTTAAATCATCACCTAAATCAAGTTCCCCGTCCATCAAGATCACCGAGAAGATTCCCATCACATAGTGGGAGTTCCCATCACCAAATCATGCTTTAATCTATTAAGGGAGTCATGAATACCCTGTTGATGCTTGTGGACCTAAACGTATTAAGGAAATGGTTTTTTGAGTTTAAGTATTGCATAATGTGTGTGACATTTGTTCATGGTTATTCATGCATATGTGTTTATGTTATACATACTGGGCATTAGCTCACCTTTTAGGGAACTTTTTTTTTAGATACAAGTGATGAGGGAGATGAGAACCTAGAAGATGACTTGAGTTTAGGTGAGCCATAGAGAAAGGAAGACAAAGATTACCGTTATTATTATGGTGATTAAGATTTAGGAGATTATGTTATTTAATTATAATAGACAGTATCTGTAGAGAATGTTGCTTTAGTGTTTAAAGACTTTCGCTACGTTAGATGTTTGATATGGTTTAAGTTATTATTTGAAATTTGAGAATATATGAAATGATTTTATATAGGAGCTATAGGTTAAAGTATATCAAAGTTTACTTAGAGCCATAACTTATTCTTGTGAGATATGGACACGTGGCAAACAGTAGTGTGGCTCGGGATTTAGGGCACTCCAGCTTAGGTAGTATCAAAGCCTTAGGTTTTATGATCTTTAGAGACTTAAGTTTGAATCTATAGGGAATAGGTTGATGACCCATATGATTTAAGTTTTGATTTATAGAGCATAGGTTGTTGATCTTGAAGAGGAACTAATCGATGATCAATAGATATAAGTTTTAAACAATAAAGTCCAAGATATAATCTTTAGAAGAGTTAAGCACTTGATCTATAAGATAGTGAGACATGAAGAGAGTGCGTAAAATATGAGACTTTTACTTCATTATTTAATTATTTTCTTATATTATTACTCTATTTGCATTCTTTTAATTGCTAAGTTATTTATATGAGTAATCCCCTATTTAGTGATATATGTGTATGTATTTACACTACGACACTAAATATGACTGATATTAACTTAAGTAGATCCGACTGTCTCTTCTTAAACAGAATGCTTTCAAGAAGAATCATCGAATTAAGAGCTGGAAGGGGTACTAGGCATGATAACCCCAATGAAGAGGAGGCTTAGAATCTATAACCATAAGGGAAAGAGGTTAGATGGCTGAAGAGATAGTTCAACTACTACATACTATAAACCACCTGGTGGGACTATTGACATAGCAACACCATGCCCTTAATGTCTTATTGCATAGAAATGTCAATGAACCCATAAGCTTTGATAGGTTCATAAGAGTAGCTAAGGAATTTAACCCTAGAATGGATAACCTAATCAAAGCTGAAGATTGGGTACAAGAAATTGAGAAGACATTTGCTACCTTTTAAATACCAGAAGATAGGAAGGTAAATTATGCTACATTTATGCTGAAGGGAACTGTAGCAAAATCGTTGGCTTCAGTTCCTAAGCTTGTAGGGGAATGCATGAATTGGGCGGTGTTTAAAGAGCTATTTTATTGAAGATATTTCCCTAGCAGCTCTAGGGACATAATAGAGAATGAATACTACAATTGTGAATAGGGAAACCGAATGGTTAAAGAGTATAGGTAGAGCTGAATTTCCTCATTTAGTTCCTTCCTTAAAATGTGTGTAATGATGATAGGTCCCGAGCTAGAAGATTCTTGAGAGGTTTAGAATTGGACCTACAACTTGCAATAGAGGCCTTTCAACTGAATAAATATGCTAAAATGGTAGATAAGGTTAAGTATCTCAAACAAAACTAGAAGATTATATAAGAGCAGAGGAGTTGCAAAGCAGTAATAAATTTAGGAAAAAGATTATCTTCTAGTGGAATGGGGCAAGATAGGAGTAAAAGACATCATATGGTGCAAAGTAGAACACCAAAAACCATAGCCCCTCCTCTCTAAATCAAACAAATGCCTTTAGCACTCAGTGCAATAAGCCTAGATGTTAACTGTCCCAAATGTTATGGACCCCATGAGTTAAGAGAGTGTAGATAGCCATATGGGGCATTTTTCTCTTATGGGAAGACTAGGCACATTAGTAGACATTGCACTGAAAGGTCAGTTCCACTAATCTTCTATCATGTATGTAACTAGAGGGGACATAAGGCAATCAACTATCCTTAGGGACAAATCAAGAATCAGATAAGGCTAGTTCAATAGGCAGCTAGACCTCTAATGAGAGGACATGGAGGTAGACCACAGGCAAGAGGTCCTAGACAAGGAGTTCCTACTAAGGTGTTTGCCATTCATCAGCAATAGTACCAGAATATCCTAAATGTGGACAACATTGTAAGTATGCTTCCAATATACTCCTGCAATGCATATGTGCTATTCGATATTGGTGTGTTTGTGTCCAATGTGGCTAAGAATTTAGTTTATGCATGTGTTTTGGATGTTAAAAATATGAATGATTGCTAGGCTATTAGTACTCCTTTAAGAGTAGGAGGAAGAATAAGTAAGGCATGCATAGGAGTGAAAATAGAGATAAACGGTAGGATAATGCCAGTAGACCTCCGAGTATTGGAAATGATAGAGTTTGACATTATATTGGGTGTCAATTACCTATCAAAATATCATGCTACCATTAATTGTCACAACATGGTAGTGCAATTTAATATACCAAAGGATGGATATTTTGAATACAAGTTAAAAGTGTAGAGACCCACTAGATTGCTTACCTATTAGATGTGGGGAAAAAGTGTATTGGCAACCATATTTATTGAATCTAGTAAAGAAGTGAGGATGAAAGAAGTATCAATAGTGAGGGAATTTCTTGATGTGTTTCCAGAAAATCTTCTTAGTTTACCCCTCACCAAGGAAATAAAATTCAACATCGACTTGTTATAGGGTACAGTACCTATATTAAAACCAGTATACAGGATAACACCAATGGAATTGAAAGAATTAAGGAAACAGTTACTGAAGCTACAAGATAATGGTTTTATAAAACCTAATGTCTCTCCTTAAAGTGCACCAGTCTTATTTGTGAAGAAGAAGGAAGAAAGCATGAGACTTTGTATAGACTATAGGAAGTTAAACAAGGTCACAATTAAGAACAAATATCTGCTTCCCATGATAGATGACCTATTTGACCAATTGTAAGGTGCTTAGGTGTTCTCTAAAGTAGACTTGAGATTAGGCTACCATTAACTCAGAATCAGAGGACATTTAAGAAACAACATTTTAGACTAAGTATGGTCATTACGAGTTTCTGGTGATGCCCTTTGGACTAATGAATGCACCAATTGCATTCATGGATTTAATGAACAGAGTATTTAAGGATTTTCTAGATAAGTTTGTAATCATTTTTATAGACGATATCTTGATATACTCTAAAAGGATTAAGGTGCATGGAGAATATTTGAGATTGGTATTGGCTAGGTTACAAGATGAGAAGTTGTATGCCAAATTCAGTAAATGTGAATTCTAGCTAAAACAAGTAGTCTTCTTGGGTCATGTAGTTAACAGGGATGGGCTATCTGTAGACTAAGAAAAGGTGACAGCGATAGTAGAGTAGCATAGACTAAAAATAGTTAATAAGTTATAATAGCTTACACCCCCACAAAATTTCCTTGTTGCAAGAGTAGATCTAGTTAGAGCCTAGCAAACAAATGCTAGAGACTAGTATAGGAAGTAAGGAAAAAAATGAAGGATTGAGTGGAAAGATCAAAGTTATATTTATGTCTAAGTTCATATTTTAGTTTTGCAATATTTAGTAAAGATTGAGATGTATTAAGGTTATCAACCTTTAAATTATGTTATTAACTGATGTGCCCAAAATGATGATCTAATCAAATGATTCTAATTCTAAGGCAACAATCAATAGCAATTGAATTCCAAGATTCAAATAACGAACGATAACATAAAATAAATCTTAAAACCTTACCGAATATGACGCACCAGTAGGACAGCAGTCCTAGTACGGATTTGTTGATATGATGCACAACAATCCAATACCGTCACTTGCTGATGGGTGTCGAATCCAACAAAAATAAAAACCTACTCCTAGACAATTAAATGATTTGCATATAGTGGTGAGTAGGGTCGAATCCATAGGGATTGGTTAAATATATTTCTATTCAAAGAGAATAAAGAGGAAAAGAAAAATGGAGGGGGGGGGGGGGGGGGGGGGTTGTTTGTGAATCAAATAATGTTGAAACAAGATAATAAAATCGAATATTGATAAAAGCCTAGCCAAAGGAATCAAGATAGTTTAATTCTAGGAATTGATCTTCGATGCAAATGTTTTCTATTCTTATTTCTAAATAAACTGGTTATGGTTATTAACAAGCTCTAACAACCTATCTCTCCTTACTTCCTCGATAATCAAGATAAGCTCTTTGATTACTTCTCTTATCGATTAGACAACCCTAGACAAGCTCTTAGGATTTAATCTATCAATAGCATTAAAAATCTAGAGAGACCACCAATTCATGCTAGTAAATTATAAGATAACCTATTTAAACATGATCATACACCTCCATAACATGAATTTGATCATCTATTTTATAACCAAACATGTTATTGTATCACTAAGACTAGAACAATCAAACAATTACGGATTTGACGTGCTAGTTGACAATATATTAACTTGCTAATTGAGTAGAAGAGCTCTAATACATACCAATCAACAAAGATAATAATGACAAAACGTTCAGAAGATATATGAATATCCAAAAACAAAGAATAGAATAAAGACAAATCAATTAGATCTCACAATTCATGGAGAATTAAACATCTATGACCCTTTGGCTAGAAAAGTAGCTTAGCTACACATGTTCATTAGCAAAACGAAAATAAAAAGTGAAAACATGATGAAACTCTGTTTCGGTTTCCTGCTCTGCCTCTCCTTCTTCCTTCTTGTCTCCAAGATCTCCAAGATGATCCAAAAACTCCCTTTTCCCTCTAGGGTTGGTTCTATTTATATTGTTAAGGGAATGGCAGAGGATCTTTAGCTAGCAAGAAACGAAAATATCTTTCCTTTTTTAAGTAAATCTCGAGAAGTGAATATTTGTCCGCCTGACACGCCCTACGACATGGCCGTGGGTCAAGCTGTGCCTCCGTCGGTTGATTCTTCTAGGCAGATATACGACCGTGTACTTCAACCGTGTATGTTTCTATGGATTCTTCAAGATAGATACACGATCGTATATGTTTCTAAGGATTCTTCAAGACAGATACACGGCCGTGTACTTCAACTGTGTATGCTTCTATGGATTCTTCATCCGTATCAAGTGTGTGCCACGGCTTCAACCACGGCAGTGTCACAAGCCGTGTCTTCCTCTAGTCGATGTTCCACAATTTCTCCTCCTTGTTTCATCAAGCTTTCACCACGGTTTCCGCAACGGCTTCCACCACGGCCGTATCACAAACCGTGCCTCCTTCTAGACAGATATATGCTCGTGTGCTTTCCTCCTCCGACGTAAATCCTTGTCTTTGATCCAAGTTGTAGATGACTTCTCTAGTTTACTTGAATTAGCACACTTAACTCCATTTAACCTGATTTATCACCATAATAGAATTATGTACCATTTCCTTATGATTTCTGTAAAATCAATAATAAATTAACACAATTCATACTATAAAGATTGAGTACAAAATGGCTCTATCAAATTCCCCCACACTTAAACTCTTGCTTGTCCTCAAGCAATTGAATCAAATCAATTGAGAAATCCGTCATAGATTATACGAACTTTCTTTTCGTCATTCCAACCATCTATTCATTTGTAATTCATGACTTGCAATTTTAATGTCTACTACTTCAACCAAACTGGTTTCTTGTGATCAAATTACCATGGACAAAATTTAATAGCTAATCTAAACAAACAAACTTTAATCCTCATGTTTAGCAAAAGAATTTTTATTCCAAAAGTAAATACTTAATCCACTAAGGAAAAACACCCAATTAAACTTCATTAGATATTAGCAAACATATAATCCTTGCAGCATAAAGTAAAAGCATATGGTATCAACTCTTTGCTAGATATTCTCCCTTTTTACTTTAAGTCTTGTTTTATTCAATTAATGTTTTCATTCATGTTCTTTTGATTTAATCAAGCATCTATTTTGACGGGTTTTTTCCTGCTTCTTTTCATGAACTTTCGCCTTTTCACCCTTATCGTTATAGTGAGTTCATTGAGTCAGCACATCCCGAGCTCGTCGCTCAAGTGACCGGGTTTTGAGATACCCCTACGGACTCTTCCTCACTCTAACTTTCAAGTTTGAATACTCTTAACTCAATTACTTGAATCATTGGAGTAATGGCTATGCTTGGTTTTTTTTTTGTTTTCACTAAGTGTTATAACAAACAACTTCAAAGAGTATACAGTAGCTAATATAAGCTAGAGGTAAACTTGTTTATTTTTGACTTAAGGACTCGACTTACTCTTAGACTTTCAATTCTAAAGCTAAATACAAGGTAAATTTGTTTCTTAAAGATTTCACTACTTAATTTTAACCAAGTATTCTAATCACAACAATGGGTGAGTTAAGCATTTAAACAAGTTAATTTCACATTTTGTAGATGCTTATTACAACATTTAGTATAATCTCCAGATTTCATGATAATTTTGAAAAATTTTGGCTTAAAATTGCTTAAGGACAAACATTCAAAGTATGAGTCAATTCTCTATTCTCTATATTTTATTATCCTCTCCCCCACACTTAGCTTGAACAGTGTCCTCACTGTTCCTAATTCAGCACAATTCAAGAGGAATTAACAACTCAAGAAACATTAGAGAATAAGAGAAAGGAAATACTAGTACTTCCCTAGTATTGGAGTTCTCCCCTTAAGCACTATAAAGTGTCATTTGATGATATGTATCCTTGCCACAGCTGATCCAAAGAAATTAAAACAACACTAAAATCAAAATAAAACTAAAACAAAAAAACACTAAAAGTTGAATTTTATTTTTATTTTTTTTTTTGCATGGGTTGCTTCCCATGAAGCGCCTTTCTTTAACGTCTTTAGCTAGACGTTCTTGGCTAGATGTTTGGGTAAGGGTTTTGATTCCAGCTGTGGTGCTTGTGGTGATGGGTTAATAACATCCGCAACAAAAACAGGAGAGATATCGCTAGGATGTGTCATGGCATCATAAATATTAAATTTAATCACTTCACCATTAAATTCCATAGTGAGGGTACCATCATTTACATCAATTTTCGCCTTGGATGTCTTAAAGAATGGTCGCCCTAATAATATTAGTGATGGATTATGAGAATCATTATCTTCCATGTCAAGCACATAAAAGTCAGTAGGAAAAACCAACCCATTAACTTGAATTAAAACACCCTCTAGAACTCCCTTAAGATAAACATTGGACCTATCAGCAAGTTGAACAATAACACCTGTTTCCTTCAAGGGACCAACATTCAGATGTTGATAAACAGACAAAGGCATGACATTGATTGAAACTCCTAGATCACACATGGCTTTACCGATTCCAAGATTACCTATTTTGCAAGGAATGGTAAACATACCTGGATCCTTACATTTAGGAGGAAGCTTCTTCTGAATAATAGCTGAAACATTTTCACTCACACTAATTTGTTCATTGCCTTTCAGCTTCCTTTTGTTAGTGCACAAGTCTTTGAGAAATCTAGCATGGTGCAGTATTTGCTTAATTGCATCAAGCAAAGGAATATTTACCTCGACTTTGCAAAAAGTTTTCAGAATCTCTTTTTCTTCCGCTTCATTCTTGGATTTCGCTAATCTGGAGGGGAAAGGAGGTGGTGTCAACATAACCTTTGGCAGTTCAACTAGAGACCTTCTAATCTGGTTATCTTACTGGTTCGGAGTCGAAATCTCTTTCGTAGTCTCTTCCTCAGGATTAGATAGGTGTCCTTTCTTATTTGATCCCTGCAATTCTATTCCACTTCTCAAGGTAATTGCATTAACGCTTTGCTTCGAATTTGTAATAGTTTGAGAAGGTAACTTACCTTGATTTTCTAACCTGTTTACAGAAGAAGCAAATTAGCTTACCTGATTCTCCAAGTTTTGAAGGCTCTACTTTGTTTCCTCCTAAAATTGTTTTGTATTAATAGCAAGAGATTTAACAATTTCCTCAAGAGACATACCTGAAGTGGAAGGAGCTTGGGGTGCTTGGTTTGATGGCTTAGGCTGGAATTGTTGGAAATGTTGTGGGTTGTTTCCATATCGGAAGTTAGGATGATCCCTCCATCCAGGGTTGTAAGTATTTGAGTAGGGATCATACTTCCTCTGCGGTTGTCTTGGGAATCCTCCTACCGCATTGACATGCTCATGATTGTCATCTTGCAATGTGGGGCACATGTCAGTAGGATGATTAGGGGCTGCACAAATTCCACAAGCCTTCACTTGCTGTGTTTTTCTAAGAACTATCTGTTGCATAAGGGAGGTTAAGTTAGAAATTTGATGTTCAAGGTTAGAAACACTTACCTCATTTACCTTCCTTGAAGATGTATCATGCCTATACCCAAATTGTTGCGAATTAGCAACCATAATGGAGATCAATTCCCTAGCTTGACCATGGGTTTTGTTTACTATGGCGCCTCCACTTGTAGCATCCATCATCTTCCTTTCCATCAGAAGCAAGCCTTCATAGAAATATTGGATAAGAAGTTGTTCAGATATCCCATGTTGTGGACAGCTTGCACAAAGTTGCTTGAACCTCTCCTAATACTCATGAAGAGTCTTAGTGTCCCTCTATTTGATACCACAAATGTCTCTTCTTATACCAGTGGCTTTGGATGTGGGGAAGAATTTGTCCAAGAAAAGTCTCACCATATCTGTCCAAGTGGTTATAAACCTGGGGGCAAATAAAAAAACCAATCTTTAGCTTTAGTACTTAAAGAAAATGGAAAACCACGTAACTTGATTTGATCGTCGGTTATTCCTTGTGGCCTCATGCTAGAACACACTATATGAAACTCTTTCAAATGTTTATGAGGATCTTCATTCTCAAGACCATGAAAGGTGGGTAGTAGATGTATCAACCCAGATTTTAACTCGAATTCAACAGCTAGTTTAAGATAGTGAATACAAAGTGGTTGTTGATTCACATTCGGTGCAACTAATTCTCTTAATGGTCTCTCGAGATTTGCCATATCGTCTTCTTTTACAGAATCAATGGATGAATCAGACAAATCCGATGCTAAGTTCATTATAGGGGATGATCTAGCTTCTCGGCGCAGCCTCTTAAGAGTCTTCTCAATCTCTAGATTATAATTGAATGCACCTGTATGAGAAGAACGAGTCATACAAGAATAGAAATAAATTTGACACCAATCCCCGGCAACGGCGCCAAAATTTGATGGGTGTCGAATCCAACAAAAATAAAAACCTACTCTTAGACAATTAAATGATTTGCATATAGTGGTAAGTAGGGTCGAATCCATAGGGATTGGTTAAATATATTTCTATTCAAAGAGAATAAAGAGGAAAAGAAAAATGGAGGGGGTTTTGTTTGTGAATCAAATAATGTTGAAACAAGATAATAAAATCGAATATTGATAAAAGCCTAGCCAAAGGAATCAAGATAGTTTAATTCTAGGAATTGATCATCGATGCAAATGTTTTCTATTCTTATTTCTAAATAAACTGGTTATGGTTATTAACAAGCTTTAACAACCTATCTCTCCTTACTTCCTCGATAATCAAGATAAGCTCTTTGATTACTTCTCTTATCGATTAGACAACCCTAGACAAGCTCTTAGGATTTAATCTATCAATAGCATTAAAAATCTAGAGAGACCACCAATTCATGCTAGTAGATTATAAGATAACCTATTTAAACATGATCATACACCTCCATAACATGAATTTGATCATCTATTTTATAACCAAACATGTTATTATATCACTGAGACTAGAACAATTAAACAATTACGGATTTGACATGCTAGTTGACAATATATTAACTTGCTAATTGAGTAGAAGAGCTCTAATTCATACCAATCAACAAAGATAATAATGACAAAACGTTCAGAAGATATATGAATATCCAAAAACAAAGAATAGAATAAAGACAAATCAATTAGATCTCACAATTCGTGGAGAATTAAACATCTATGACCTTTTGGCTAGAAAAGTAGCTTAGCTACACATGTTCATCAGCAAAACAAAAATAAAAAGTGAAAACATGATGAAACTCTATTTTGGTTTCCTACTCTGCCTCTCCTTCTTCCTTCTTGTCTCCAAGATCTCCAAGATGATCCAAAAACTCCCTTTTCCCTCTAGGGTTGGTTCTATTTATATTGTTAAGGGAATGGCAGAGGATCTTTAGCTAGGAAGATACGAAAATATCTTTCCTTTTTTAAGTAAATCTCAAGAAGTGAATATTCGTCCGCCTGGAACGCCCTACGACATGGCCGTGGGTCAAGTCGTGCCTCCGTCAATTGATTCTTCTTAGCAAGTACACGGCCGTGTACTTCAACCATGTATGTTTCTGTAGATTCTTCAAGACAGATACACGGTTGTGTACTTCAACCGTGTATGCTTCTGTGGATTCTTCATCCGTGTCCAGTGTGTGCCACGGCTTCAACCACGGCCGTATCACAAGTCGTGTCTTCCTCTGGTCGATGTTCCACAATTTCTCCTCCTTGTTTCATCAAGCTTTCACCATGGTTTCGACCACGGCTTCCACCACGGCCGTGTCACAAGCCGTGTCTACCACTATGGCTTCCACCACGGCCGTGTCACAAACCGTGCCTCCTTCTAGGCAGATATATGCCCATGTGCTTTCCTCCGGCGGTGTAAATCCTTGTCTTTGATCCAAGTTGTAGATGACTTCTCTAATTTACTTGAATTAGCACCCTTAACTCCATTTAACTTGATTTATCACCACAACAGAATTAAGTACCATTTCCTTATGATTTCTATAAAATCAATAATAAATTAACACAATTCATACTATAATGATTGAGTATAAAATGGCTCTATCACTTGCCATAATGATGTTCTCAAAACCAAGTTCAAGCACAATCAAATGAATCAAGAAAAAGAATTCATAAATCAATCTCAAACCGGTCCACTTTGGTAACAATTCACGTGAACACCCTTTGAAGTTTAATGGAAAAATGTCGATCAAATGATGTAATTACAATCCCTATTTGTAATATTCACCAAATGACAACAAAAGGAGATTAGATTCACGTGAAAACAAAACAAAATGGAAGCACCAAAACCGTGAAGTCCACTCTTCCTCTAATTCCAAATTTATGCCAATCACTAAAATGATATTGAATTCAATAACTAAAAGAACAATCAATCTTAACAAGAAAATTGTTCATGAATTACACTCACAATAGTTCCAAGAAAGATTCAAATCTCCCCTAGATATGACTCACTAGAGAAGAAATGAAAAACAACAAAGATGAAATCGATGTGACTCACAATTTCCTTTTATCGCACTTGCCACAATTCCAATTCTTATGTTGAAATTGATAAGAGGTTTTGAACTAAGGATGAACCCTAATTCCACATGTGAAAGTGCTATGTTTGATATGCAAAATATGGCCTTCTCAAACCCTCTTCTAAGCAAGTATTTATACTTGCTACACCTAGGGTTAGAAAGTGGTCAAAATTACAAGTTCGCCACTTTTAAGGTGGCTAGTCCTAAATGAAAATTACAAGGAAATGAAAGTGTCCCAAAACCAAATACAACTAAAAATAGTTCATAAAACAATTACAAAGTACAAAATATCATAAGTCTTCATGAACCAATGCCTCGGAATGGAAAACAATCACAGCGGGTCTTTGATTGTCACTTTGAAAGTGTTATGTGTCCATCAACTATTGAAGGACATATTGGCATCCCATGGAGAATTATCATTGTACCTGTAAGATTATTTCTCAGATATTTACTAGAATAAAAGACATAAAGTAAAATATGAGTGATTTGGATTATCATCCAAATTGGGTTCTAAAAATGTCGATGGTGTTAGAAATTTTCCCATCATCTCCTTAGGCTTTTGAAAGATTTACCCTCAAATCTAGAGGATCTTTTTCTGGACTGAAACTCAATGTTTGGAATGACTTGTTGGCTGACAATCTGGAAGAACTATATGTGCTTCTAACTAGTTCCTGGAAAGATCGCACCTTAGACAGAGACAAAGGAGTTAATAAAATCCGAATACCATCCTTTTGAAACATGTAAGTGTTTCTGAACCCATTATGTAACACCTTTCTATCAAATAGCCATGGTCGACCTAATAGTAAATGAAATGCATACATAGGAAGCACATCGTAGATAATCTCATCATTATACCAATCTCCTATACTGATTGATACCATTGCTCGTTGAGTAACATGCAAACTACCTCGGTTGTCCAACTAATGCACTTCGTACAAATTAAGATGAGAGCTAGAGGTTAATTGTAAGTTTTCTACCAATGCAGTAGATATGACATTAGTACAACTACCACTATCAATGAAAAGCATACATAAGTTACCTCAAATCAAACAAGGTGTGCGGAATAGATTCTCCCTTTGTATGTTCCTAGTATCTAGAGAAATAGTTATATCCCGATGTAACACATTAATAGGTAAGTATTTTCCTCCCTTTTTATCCCTATGTGTTTCAGCATGTTCATCATCATAATACTCCTGTAAGGCTAAGGATAAATCTGTAGGCTCGACAGTCTCTTCCTCATCATCTTCCTTGTTACCCTCCATGATGGTCATCACCCTTTTATTGGGACACTACATAGCTATATATCTAAATCCCATGCATTTGAAACATTTAATCTGGCATATCTTCCCACTGGTTAACCCTTGTACCATCTGCCCCAAATCAGATCCAACTACCTCTTTGCCTTTCCCAGAAACATTGTTCTCCTTTTCTATAGTAGGGATAATTTCGTCTACAACCCTAAAATGCTCACCTACTCTCTTTGACCCATCCAACTGACCAACAACCCCCATGGGCTTTGAATTAGTTCTGGGCCTGCTCTTAGTAACCTGGAATGAATATGATTGCCTCTGTCTTTCCACTTTCAAGGCTAACTGTATAGCCTCATCAAGTGTACTATATCGCTGAAGCTCAACTACACAAGTTATCTCATACTTCAACCCAGATACAAAACATGCTAGGGTTTATTCAGGAGGATCAACTGATCCACATCTGATCACTAGTGTCTCAAACTCTTGTATATAGTCATTAACTATTTCACCCCCCTATCTCAGTGTCTAGAAATGCATAAATAACTCATACATGTAGTGTTCCAATACAAACCTCTTCCTCAAAACTCATTTCATGTCTCTCTATCCCTTCGCCTACTGATCACCATATTTTTCCACCACAAAGTGGCATACCCTGTGAACTCTACAACTGTAAGACGTACCCTAGAGTCATCATGAATCTCATAACACTCGAAAAGACCCTCAACTTGGTCTTCCTAGTCTATTTAATCATCGGCGGAACCCCAACCATCAAATGAAGGCATCTGTAGCTTCACATACTCTAATCCTCGAAGTGGTCTAAATTCCTTACCTAGATATGGATTAACCTCAAAATTATCGTCTCTATCTTCCTTAAGAGCATGATAATCTCCTTCTACTCTTCTCCTCAAATTTCCTCTAACTGCCCCTTCTCTCTGGACATTCTGAGTAGCTACTATAGGTGGTGCCTGAAGGTTTACCACAAGTGTCGGTGGCAATGTCATCCTATCATTCCTTGTTACTAATGTAGGAACAATTGTGGTAAGGTCCTAAAGTTATTCATCTAGAGTTCTTCCACTTGTATTTTGACGACCTAGTCTACCACCCTATTGGCTATTGGCCTCATTGCCAATGCCCCCATTCACACTATCATGTGACATGTTTGTGGATGCGATTTATTTGAAGTATAAATGTAATCTCAAATAATTGTAGCACAGTCCCTTCACTTCACCACGTCACAATAACATGTTTGGATAACAACACACACACTTGTACACCCACGGTGTAACAAGTCACCAATGCAACAGATACTTCTTATCACTTCAAGTATAGTAGAATAATTGAAGCACAAATAAATACTTCCAAGTAGTTAAGATAATGAATTCAACTAAGCAAGTGTTTAAGTAATAATACTTAATAACTTTCACACTTAAATGCTTATATTTGAATTTCAAACTTCACTACTTAACTTCCTTTATTAGCCACGGTTTACACTCACACTTGATCTTCATGTGCAGCACCTTACTCCACACAACTCCACAAATTTACACCACCACTCACACCACTACATACACATAACACTTCATGGTGCAACAATTTTTTAGTTTCCACAAGTCACTCCTTCACAAGCAACTCCCATGGAAACAACAACAAATACACTTCCACTTCCCACAATTTAATCCACAACTCAAAACAAAAGGCAACTTAATTCAAATTCAAAATGAGATCATTAATTGCAATATTCCACAAATGGTAAGGAGCCACTTTCAAATTCAAATGAACACAAAATTATTTCTATCACTTAATGTGTGTTTTGAATTTCAAATAACTTCTTTAACTCACACCTCAAATTTGGAAATTCAAGTTTGAAAATCATAAATGTTACTCCTCACTTCCAAAAATTCAACAAGACAATTTACACTTCTACAATTGATCACAAAGGATCAACACTTCTTCTCCTTCACGTTCTACCTTAAAGCCACTTCACACTCATAGCAACTTCTCAAGGGAACCAAGAATGTTACAAGTCTCCAAGTATACAACAACAAAACAACAAGATAGCACTTCAACAACACAATTGAAATAACTCAACTCCACTTCACAATTCGAATCATAATATGAAGAATTCTAATTGAAAGCGAAGATCACGAAATCAACCAACACTAAATCCCTTCTCTTAACATGTTCTCTAATACCAAAAGATGATGTGCTCAAAACCAAGTTCAAGCACAATCAAATGAATCAATGAAAAGAATTCACAAATCAATCTCAAACCAGTCCACTTAGGTGACAATTCACGTGAACACCCTTTGAAGTTTGATGGAAAAATGTAGATCAAATGATGTAATTGCAATCCCTATTTGTAATATTCACCAAATGACAACAAAAGGAGATTAGATTCACGTGAAAAAAAAAATGGAAGCACCAAAACCGTGAAGTCTACTCTTCCTCCAATTCTAAATTCAGGCCAATCACTAAAATGATATTGAATTCAATAACTAAAAGAACAATCAATCTTAACAAGAAAATTGTTCATGAATTACACTCACAATAGTTCCCAGAAAGATTCAGATCCCCCCTAGATATGACTCACTAGAGAAGAAATGAAAAACAACAAAGATGAAATCGATATGACTCACAATTCCCCTTTATCGCACTCGCCACAATTCCAATTCTTAGGTTGAAATTGATAAGAGGTTTTGAACTAAGGATGAACCCTAATTCCACACGTGAAAGTGCTATGTTTAATATGTAAAATATGGCCTTCTCAAACCCTCTTCTAAGCAAGTATTTATACTTGCTACACCTAGGGTTAGAAAGCGGTCAAAATTACAAATTTGCCACTTTTAAAGTGGCTAGTCCTAAATGAAAATTACAAGGAAATGAAAGTGTCCCAAAACCAAATACAACCAAAAATAGTTCATAAAACAATTACAAAGTAAAAAATATCATAAGTCTTCATGAACCAATGCCTTAGAATGGAAAACAATCGCAGTGGGTTTTTTATTGTCACTTTGAAAATGTTCTATGTCCATCAACTGTTGTAGGACATATTGACATCCAATGGAAAATTATCATTGTACCTGTAAGATTTTTTCTCAAATATTTATTAAAATAAAAGACATAAAGTAAAATATGAGTGATTTGGATCATCATCCAAATCGGGTTCTAAAAATGTCGACGGTGTTAGAGATTTTCCCATCACACAATCTCATAGATTAATTAAAGTAAATTGGAGAATAAACTTCACAAAGTGTTTTCTCAAATGTTTTGAAGTCCCTAAATTCTTACAAAACAACATATATATAGAAAAGGAAAAACAACATTCGAAAAGCTACAATTTAACCAATTTAAAGACAAATGCCGCCAACTTTGGAAAGCTATACTGCTGGCTTAGGAAAAGGAGGCCACTAGCTTAAAGAGAAGAAGGTTTCCGGCCTCATTGTTGAATGCTGCTAGCCTTGAAGGCTGGCTTTGGAGGTTAAGTCACTGGCCTTTATGGTTAGCCTATCTCCATGCCGCTGGCCTTAAATAGTCAGTCTAAGATGAAAGCTGCAGGCCTTTGTGGTCGGCTTAAAGGTGTCTACCTCTAGTTCTTATGCTTCAATTCCCACATTGAACAATGTTGTAAAAATCATGATTTGATTCCCATCATCTCCTCTAACTTGAGAAATATTTGTCCTCAAATCTGATGATTCCTCTATTTTTGTTACTCATTTCTGAGAATCCCGTAGATTGAAAATTTTGATCTACATGTGTTTATTGTCCTGAAGTCATGGTTGTCTTGAAGGTTTCTAAATTACCTTTATCTAATTCACTCTATTTAGTTCATCCCCTAGTCCCTTCCTCTTTACTATCAAGGACATCTTGTTAGTGGTTTTGTTGATATGCTTTTGGGCTTCATGTACCCCAGTTGGTGACATGAGAATTAAAACAACCTGTTTACCATCCTTTTAAAACATACAGATGTTTCTAAACCCATCATACAACACCGTCCTATCAGATAACTAAGGTCTACCCAATAATATATGTGATGCACATATAGGGAGAACATCACAATCAATTACATCCTGGTACTTTTTCCCTATGTTGATTGGAACCTTAACCCTCTGAGTGACATGCAGATTGTCTTGCTCACTCAACTAATGTAATTCATAGGGCCTAAGATGAGGTGTAGTGACTAGTTGTAGTTTATTCACCAATGCACCAACTATAACATTAGTGCAACTACCACCATCAATAAGAAGGGTATAAGGATTACCTCAGACCCTGTAAGGAATATGGAATAGGTTTTCCCTCTGCACATCCTTAATATTTAAAGATATAGTCATTACCCTACGCAGTACATTAATAGCTAGATATTGATCATCGCCCTTGTCCTCATATAACTCAGCATCTGGATCCTCATAGTATTCCTTTAACACTACTAATAAATTTGTAGGCTCAAGTATGTCTTCCTTGTCACCTTCATTTTCCATCTCCGTAGTAGTCATCACCCTTTTGTTAGGACACTAAGTAGCCATGGGTCCAAAGCCCATGCATTTGAAGCATTAGGTTTGACGAATATTTCCACTTGATGACCTCGGTATTGTTTGTCGGATATCAACCCCCACAACCACTTTGCCTTTTCTAGAACTATCCTTCTCCCTATTTGTAATAGTTATATATAATTCCACAATCTTATCAATTTCCCCCTTTCTAACCTATTGATTATCTGATCCATATAACTGAGTAGTGGATCCATATCTGTTACTCGATGCTCTGTATAGATTGGAGTGCCTCTACCTCTTAATTTTTAAAGCCAACTAGATGTCCTCATCAAGAGTGTCATACCTCATAGCTCGATAATACATGTTGATACAAACCACGCCAACCCGTGACGAAACCCAATACCAATACGTTCGGAAATTCGTTGCCTAAGACGCCCAAACACCAAAAGTGGAAACCGCGACCCGTTGTCTATAAGCGAGACAAGAACCTTGGTATAATAATGAAGACGCCACAATCGGGATGGAAGACCGATTGATAAGTCAGGATGAACGCCACGGAAATCAATCTGATAAGTTCGGTTTAGTTCATGAAGAACCAAGAGAGGTGCCTCTCAAAAGTGTTTAATGTTTAAGATGTATATTCTATTCTGTTCTAAACCCTAAGAGCTTTTATACTAGGGTTACAATTCATGTAAAAGCAAGTCCAAAACGACGTAGTTTAGTTAAGTGACATAAAAACGCGGAACAGAACAAGCTGGCCGACAGGGGATACACGGCCGTGTACTGTTCTGTGTAACTTCTGGCAATATACACGCCCATGTACTTTGACCATGTATCGTTCTGGGAAACATCTGGCAACATACACGCCCGTGTACTTTGGTCGTGTATCTGTCTGTGCAATCTTGACTCCATACACGGCCGTGCCTTTCAACCGTGTATCTATCTGTGCAATCTTGAGCGTCCTACACGGCCGTACCTTGAAAGTACACGCCCTCTTCATCCCGTGTCCGGTGTGATTTGTATAAGAGTAAGGGTCTTCCCATGGTTGTTCCAATCCATTCCAACTTCATGAGTGCCCCAATCCTTCCCGACTTCATGGACAACCTTTATCAACCCGTTAAGTGCTTCCTTGAATCATTTTGCTCGATTTCTTGTGATCGGTCCAGGTGGCACTTCAAGAGGATCCACATTTCTTCTTCCGGCTTGGCTCTTATAATGGATCTCATCATTCCCCTCCTCTTGAAAAGGATTTGTCCTCAAATCGTCACCTACATCAAAAGGACTCAGATCAGTAATATTAAATGTGGCACTTACTTGATACTCACCAAGCAAATCTATCTTGTATGCATTATCGTTGATGCGCTCAAGAACTTGAAATGGTCCATCTCCTCTAGGAAGTAGTTTAGATCGACGCTGCACGGGAAACCGCTCTTTACGCATGTGAACCCTAACCCAATCTCCAGGTTCAAAAATAGCTTGTCGACGACCCTTATTGGCTTGTTTCACATATTGCTCTGTTCGTCGTTCAATGTACAGCCTTGTTTTCTCATGGATCTGTTGAACAAATTCGGCCTTCTTCTTGCCATCTAAATTAACATACTCAGAAATAGGCAAAGGTGATAAATCCAAAGGAGTTAGTGGATTAAAACCATACACAATTTCAAAAGGAGAAAATTTAGTAGTAGAATGCACTGTACGGTTATAAGCAAATTCAACATGCGGCAAACAATCCTCCTAACTCTTAATATTCTTTTTAATTATAGCCCTCAACAAAGTAGATAAAGTTCGATTCACTACCTCAGTTTGACCATCAGTCTGTGGATGACAAGTAGTAGAAAAAAATAACTTAGTTCCTAACTTAACCTACAAAGTCTTCCAAAAGTAGCTTAAGAACTTAGCATCCCTATCTGATACAATTAATCTAGGCATACCATGAAATCGCACAACTTCCCTAAAGAATAAATTAGCAATATTACAAGCATCATCCATTTTGTGACAAGGAATAAAATGTGCCATTTTAGAAAACGTATCAACAACTACAAAAACAGAATCCTGACCATGTCTAGACCTGGGTAATCCTAACACAAAGTCCATAGAAATATCTACCCACGGCTCATGAGGAATGGGAAGTGGGGTGTAAAGCCCTTGAGGTTGGACTCTAGATTTCGCTTGCTTACATGTGACACATCGCTCACAAATCCTCTCAACATCTCGTTTCATGTGAGGCCAATAAAAGTGTTCCTGCAATACCCCTAATGTTTTTGCTACTCCAAAGTGTCCCATTAAACCTCCTCCATGAGACTCCCTCACAAGTAATTCCCTTAAAGAACAAATTGGAATGCACAGTTTACTCTCCTTAAACAAGAATCCGTCGTGTTTATAACATTTTCCATGCCCACTCTTCTCACATTGCACATACTCCTCACAAAAGTCTCGATCAGCAGCATATAATTCCTTAATGTGCTCAAAACCAAGCAATCTAGAACTAAGAGTAGAGATAAGAGTATACCTTCTAGAAAGTGCATCAGCAACGACATTCTCTCTACCTTGCTTGTAATGGATGACATATGGAAATGTTTCAATGAACTCCACCCAACGAGCATGCCTTTTGTTCAGCTTGTGTTGCCCCTTCAAATACTTCAAGGATTCATGATCAGTGTGGATCACGAACTCTTTCAGCCAAAGGTAATGTTGCTACGTCTCTAGGGCTCGAACCAATGCATATAGCTCCTTGTTGTAAGTAGTGTAATTCAAGGTTGCCCCACTTAGCTTTTCGCTAAAGAATGCAATCGGCCTTCTCTCCTGCATAAGCACTGCTCCAATGCCTAATCCTGAAGCATCACACTCAATTTCAAACATTTTAGTAAAGTTAGGTAAAGCAAGTAACGGTGCCTGAGTCAACTTATTTTTAAGCGTGTGAAAGGCCTTCTCTTGTTGCTCACCCCAGCTGAACCCCACGTTCTTCTTAATTACCTCAGTAAGTGGTGCTGCAATGGTGCTGAAATCCTTCACAAATCTCCTGTAAAAGCTCGCTAGTCCATGGAAACTCTGCACATTACTTACATTGGTTGGACTAGGCTATTCTTGGATCGCACGAACCTTTTCTTCATCAACCTGTATTCCCTGCGCACTAACAACAAAACCAAGAAACACAAGTTTGTCTGTGCAAAAAGTGCACTTCTTGGGGTTAGCATATAATTGTTCCTTTCGAAGCACTTCTAAAACGTCCCTCAAGTGTGACATATGATCTTCCAAACTTTTGCTGTAAATAAGAATGTCATCAAAATAGACAACCACAAATTTTCCAATAAATGTCCTCAAAACATGGTTCATAAGTCTCATAAAAGTGCTAGGTGCATTACTTAAACCGAAAGGCATTACTAACCACTCATACAATCTATATTTTGTCTTAAATGCAGTTTTCCATTCATCACCTTCTTTCCTTCTAATTTAGTGATATCCACTTTTAAGATCAATTTTAGAAAAGACACTAGACCCATGTAACTCACCTAACATATCATCTAAGCGAGGAATGGGATGACAATACTTTACCATGATGTTGTTGATGGCGCGACAATCAACACACATTCTCCATGTCCCATCCTTCTTAGGCACCAAAATCACCGGTACTACACATGGACTCATGCTCTCTCTCACGTACCCCTTCTCCATTAATTCATCGACCTGCCTTTAGAGTTCCTTTGTCTCCTCCGGATTGCTCCTGTAAGCTGGCTTGTTTGGAATCGATGCTCCGGGTACAAGGTCAATCTGGTGCTCAATACCTCGAACAGGTGGTAATCCCTTTGGAATCTCCTCAGGAAAGACATCTTCAAAGTCCTGCACAAGAGACACAACCACACTAGGCAAAGAGTTAGATAAGTCGTTAGTAGTCAAACATGTTTCCTTAAAAACCAGCAACAACATAGGTTGCCTCATCACTAACGCTCTCCTTACTACACTCGCTCTTGCCACACAACTCTCCTTTTGCAAGGCTGCCCTCTCCTTTTCACTCACCACAAAAGTTGATCCCCCTTCAACTTGGCCTGTCACACTCTTTCCAGCCTTCCTCTCCTTTTCCTTTTGATCTTGACTTTTATATTCCTTTTTCTTCTCATTGTCTTTTTCTCTCTCACTATCACTCTGCTTTTCACTCACCTTGTGTTTTGCAAACGCCTATTGTAGCTGCAACTGATCCTCATACACTTGTTTAGGTGTTAAAGGTTTAAGGTTAAAACTTTTCCCTTGGTGAACAAGCGTATACTTGTTAGAAAAGCCATCATGAACAACCTTCCTATCAAATTGCCATAGCCTCCCTAACAACACATGACATGCTTGCATTGGCACTACATCACATAACACCTTATCTTCATACCTTCCAATGCGAAAACCAATCAAGGCTTGCCTACTCACCTTAGTCTCACCACTGCAATTTATATGGACTAGGGTGTCTAGCAGTTTTGAGCCCCAGCCTCTCAACAATAAAATTTCTCACTACATTGGTGCAACTCCCTCCATCAATGATCAAACTACAAATGTGATCTCCTAAATAACATCTAGTATGAAATATATTTTCTCTTTGCACCTCCTCTTCTTCCTTCACCTGTACATTCAGCGCTCGCTTCACTACTGCCACTAGCCTTCCCATTGCAGGCTCCTCATCATCACTAACATCCTCTAACGGATGCATATCATCTTCTTCACTATCCCCCTCAGTCTCATACTCTCCATCATCACGCAAAATCATCACACGCCTATTTGGACATTGACTAGCAATATGGCCTCTACCTTGACATTTAAAATATCTAATGTCACGATTTCTAGAAGTAGAAGATTCAGGATTACCTTGATTACCAGGAGTAGAACCCGCTTGTCTCAGCTCCCCTTTTGGTTTGGTGGGTAAAGGGTTTTCTTCCTTCTCCCATTGATTGGTCTTCTAAGTGGATGAACCATTACCCTGTTGCAACCGTGCATTGCTACTACCTCTCCTCTTGTGCTGGTTCTCAACGTTTATAGCCATGTGGACCATATCCTCCAATTCTACATAATGTTGCAATTCAACAACATTTTAGATTTCTCTATTCAACCCAGCAAGAAATCTAGCCATTGTAGCCTCTCTATCCTCTTCTACATTCGCCCTAATCATAGTGACTTCCATCTCCTTGAAATACTCATCTACACTTCTGCTTCCTTGCCTTAGAGTTTGCAACTTGTTGTGCAATTCACGATAGTAATACGCAGGTACAAACCGCTTCTTCATCACTCTCTTCATCTCTTCCCAAGACTCAATAGGTGGCTCGCCACTCCTTCTTCTATTCAACATTAGTTGATCCCACCACATTATAGCATAATCTGAAAACTCAATGGCAGTAAGTTTTACCTTCTTTCTCCCACTATAGTTGTGACAATCAAGCACCATCTCCACCTTTTTCTCCCACTCTAAATACACCTCAGGATCATTCTTCCCTTAGAAAGGAGGAATCTTCATCTTTATGCTACTCAATTGATCATCCTCTCTATTCTTATCTCCTCTATCTTCCCAATCTCTAGTTCCTCTATTCCGACCACTATATCCTCTATAACTCCCGACAGAAGGCTCATCAAATTCATCATCCGACATCTCATCTCCACCCCTCGGTACTCTCCTAGAACGACTCTCCCTCTTATGCCCTTGGAATACATTTGTGGATTGCTCTAGTCTTTGCTCTACTGTCTCATGAATTTGTTTCATTCCCTCTTGGAACATCCTCTTCATTTCTCCCCTCAACGCCTCAATTATTAACCTAGCATCAAACCTTCCCCTATCACCTTCAGGAGAATGTTGTCTCGACATAATTCCTACGAAAAAGATTAGTACAACACAAATATATATATGATTAAACCTCACAATACACTCCCTTACGTGTTTCGCTCAAATGATGATATAACACAGTCACTCGTATATGCTCACAAATAATGATGATATCAACTCACCAATTTCCTCTTCTCAATTCTCTTGGAACTAACCCAAACTACACCAATTTCCTTCCGTAGAATTCAAAACAACTCTAGGATTCGCAAATTTTCCTCTATTTTTCTTTCCGAATTTTTTTTTTTTTGTCTCTGTTTTTGGCTTTTGATCACGTTTCTCTTTTCTTTTCTTTTCCCTTCTTTTTTTTTGTCGTGATTTTAATATTGCAGAATTGAATGCTAACAATGGATATGAACGATTGGAGTTAGGGTTTTTGATATTACCTTCCTCAACCGAACTTGATGTTTTGACAAACCTAAGCTCTGATACCAAACTGATACGAACCACGCCAACCCGTGACGAAACCCAATACCAATACATTCGGAAATTTGTTGCCTAAGACGCCCAAACACCTAAAGTGGAAACCGCGACCCGTTGTCTATAAGCAAGACAAGAACCTTGGTATAATAATGAAGACGCCACAATCGGGATGGAAGATCGATTGATAAGTCGGGATGAACGCCACGGAAATCAATCTGATAAGTTTGATTTAGTTCATGAAGAACCAAGAGAGGTGCCTCTCAAAAGTGTTTAATGTTTAAGATGTATATTTTATTCTGTTCTAAACCCTAGGAGCTTTTATACTAGGGTTACAATTCGTGTAAAAACAAGTCAAAAACGACGTAGTTTAGTTAAGTGACATAAAAACGCGGAACAAAACAAGCTGGCCGACAGGGGATACATGGCCGTGTACATAACCGTGTACTTGGTCGTATACTGTTCTGTGTAACTTCTGGCAATATACACGCCCGTGTACTTTGACCGTGTATCATTCTGGGAAACTTCTGGCAACATACACGCCCGTATACTTTGGCCGTGTATCTATCTATGCAATCTTGACTCCATACACGGCCGTGCCTTTCAACCGTGTATCTATCTGTGCAATCTTGAGCGTCCTACACGGCCGTGCCTTGAAAGTACACGCCCTCTTCATCCCGTGTCCAGTGTGATTTGTATGAGAGTAAGGGTCTTCCCATGGTTGTTCCAATCCATTCCAACTTCATGAGTGCCCCAATCCTTCCTGGCTTCATGGACAACCTTTATCAACTCGTTAAGTGCTTCCTTGAACTGTTTTGCTCGGTTTCTTTTGATCGATCCAGGTGGCACTTCAAGAGGATCCACATTTCTTCTTTCGGCTTGGCTCTCATCATGGATCTCATCACATGTTATCTCATATTTCAACTCGAACACAAATCACGCCATGGTCTATTCAGGAGGTTTAATTGTCCCATATCGGATCCTCAGTGTCTTAAACTCCTAGACATACTCATCTACTATTTTGCCTCCTTATCTCAATGTTTAGAGATGCATGAATAACTCCTACCTGTAGTGTTCTAATATAAACCTCTTCCTTAGCACTTGAAGAGTCCTTCTACCTTATTCTCCCAATCAAAGTAATCCTCTACAAGTCCCTTTCCATCAAATAAAGGCATATGCAATTTACATACTCTAAACCCCTAGGCAATCTGAACTCATGGTTAAGATAAAGTTCATCCCCAAAATTGTTATCCCTCTCCTCTCTATAAGCATGATACTGTCTTCTAACTTGTCTACCCATGTTTCCTCCTACTAGTCCATCTCTACCCACAACATTAAGGGCTACCCTAGGTAGGGGTACTTATGGATTTGCCACTGGTTGTTAAGGTAAGGTCATTTGATCAACTCATGTTGCTAAATTAGCAACAATGGCAATCAGGTCCTACAACTGCTCTTCTACTGTTCTTCTTCCACTTGCAGCATGATGACCTTATACTCCTCCTCCTACTTAATTGTTGGCCTCAATCCCGAATCCCCCATTAACACTATCATTCGACATCTTCACTAAATTGCAATCTCAACACTAGAATTCCAAATCACAACTATACACTACATAAACCCCAATCAGCACAATTCCCAATTACAACCTTTGTTTAATCTTAAACTCAAACCCAACACAATGACAATCAACCAGGATACACAAATAACAACAATAATAGCAACCAACCTTGATTAACTATTAATCAATTCAACAATGAAATTCACAACCTACGAAAATAGAAATGCACAACCACAACAATAACAATGAACGCTAATTTTCAATTTATATGAATTCCACAAATAACCTGAAAAGAATTACACAACAACAACACAATGTAATTTGATAGTCCATGTACAATCTCAATTTAATAACAACCAAACCATAACACAATTCCACAATATTGAAACCCTAATCTCTTAAAGGAATTCTAATAGACACAATTCCTTAATCTCAATCTAAGCTCCAATACCAAAAGATGATGTACCTAAAACGATGATTTAATCGGATGATTCTAATTCTAAAGAAACAATCAATAGCAATCGAATTCTAAGATTCAAATAACAAACAATAACATAAAATAAACCTTAAACCCTTACCGAATATGACATACTAACAAGAGAGTAGTCTTAGTGCGGATTTGTTGATATAATGCACATTAATCCAATATCGTTACTTGCTACAATCCCATGGATTAATAAGAGTAAATTAAAGAATAAACTTCACAAAGTGTTTTCTCAAATGTTTAGAAGTCCCCAAATTCTTACAAAACAACATATATATAGCAAAGGAAAACGATATTTGAAAAGCTAAAATTTAACCCATTTAACGACATACGCCACCGGCTTAAGAAAAGAAGATCACCGAATTAGAGAGAAAAAGACTGCCGACCTTGTTGTTGAATGTCGTCGGCCTTGAAGGCTGGCCTTAGAGGGTAAGCCACTGGCCTTGAAGGCCAACCTATCTCTACGCTGCTAGCCTTGAATAGCTAGTCTAGGATGAAAGCCATCGGCCTTTATGGCCAACCTAAGGGCATCCACCTCCGATTCTTACACTTCGATTCTCGTGTTGAACAACATTATAAGAATCGTGATTTGATTCCCATCATCTGGTAAAAGATGATGTGCCTAAAACTATGATCTAATTGGATGATTCCAATTTTGAGGCAACAATCAATAGCAATTGACTTCCAAGATTCAAATAACGAATGATAACATAAAATAAATACTAAAATCTTATTAGATATGACTCACCAGTAAAAGAGTAGCCCTAGTACGGATTTGTTAATGATAGGAATCAAAATTCAACAAGACCTATCATTAGGGCAAGAGCCAAAGGATTTCTAATCTTGGCGATGAGGGCCCATTTTGAGCACATCAACCTTGGAATTATTTGTTTACTAACATCTTTTCTCTTATTCATGTATTGTATATTCCAACAAGAATACTTATTATGCTTTATAAGGCAATGGACAAACTCACTCAGACTCAGCTTTTAGGTTATCCATGGACCGACTTAAACCAGCGATGAACTAGGCCAACGAATCCTATGGAAGAGCTAGGATGATAAAGACTATTTTTATTTATAATTATTTCTTTGGACTATTTATGTTGTAATCTTTCTTTTGGGACACTTTCACTTGCTTGTAATTGTCTTTTAGGACCGGCCACCTTAAAAGTGGTATAGTTGTAATTTTGTGGACTTTTTAACTCTAAAGGGAGCAAGTATAAATACTTGCTTAAAGTAAGGTTTGGGGTGGCCATTTTTTCATATTTGAACATACACTTTACGTGAAGGAATTAGGGTTCTTCCTAGTTTAATTTCTCTTATCAATTTCAATCCTAAGAATTGGAATTGTGGTGAGTGCAACAAGGGGAAATTGCGAGTCATATCAATTTCTTATTGTTGTGTTTTCTTTTCATCTCTAGTGAGTCATATCTAGGGTTGGATTAAAGTCTTCTTAGTCAAATTTTTTATTGCATTTGTAATCAAACCATTTTTGCATAATTGATTGGTTTTTAGCACTTGTTAATTCCATCAATTTGTAATTATTCTTGCAGCGTAGAGCTTCTTTGTTGTAAGGAGGATCACGGTTTGATTTATATATTGTTGATTGGATTTCTCTTGGAATTAAGTTGGTTAATTGATTCAATTGAGGATTATCATCTTTGTGGATTTCATCTTCTTGATTTTATCATTTAATTCATCATCCATCAATTAGAGTTCATGTAATTTTTACCTTTTTGAACTGGTTATTGATTTGAGAGTTGAAGTGTTCCTTTGGTTCATTTGATTGTGCTTAGGCCTTGGTTTTAGGCACATCATAATTTGGTATCAAAGCATCATCATACTTGGAATTAAGATTGATCACACCATTGTTTAAGAATCGGTCATAAACTTTGAGGATTTGATGCCATTGTTCATGTTATTGGAAGCTAGTTTGATTGACATTGTTTGTTTGTCTTTCAAATTAGTTTTGCATGTGCTTAATCTTGGTTTTAGGCACATCATCTTTTGGTATCAAATCTTGTGGTTGTGAGAAGGGGTTATTTGATTTTGAATTTTGGAAATTTAGGGTTCTTGAGTTTACATTTTGATTTTGAAATTGAAAGTGGAAAATTGAATTGTTTATGTTGTTACTTGAAGTGGTGTAATTATCTCTCTTAGGGAGTTGAACTTGCTGCTTGTTGGAGTGAGTTTTGAGGTCTTGTTGTAGCTCCATTTGATTGATATTTTGGTGTAAAAAAAAAAAAGAATAGTAACACATCTTGTGATTCAAAAGTCATAATTTGAAGTTACCTCAATTATGAAGAAGTAGAGGTGTATTTTTGCTTAGAGTGATTTAGACATAAAGGGGGCTTAGTGTACAATTTTCAGAAGTGAGTGTGTAGGTTAAGGAAGTTATTTGAATTTCAAAACACACATTAAGTGATAAAAGTAATTGTGTGTTCATTTGAATTTGAAAGTGGATCCTTACCATTTGTAGAATATTACAATTAGTGATCTCATTTTGAATTTGAATTTGAGCTGCCTTTTGTTGTGAGTTGCAGTTTGAAACTTGTATAGAAGTGGAGAAATTGAAGTGTGGAAGAGTATGTAAACACTCCATTTTTTCCCTAGGAGTCAATAATTGTCAATAATAATCAATTTTCAATTTTTCCTAATTTTTTGCAACTTTTTCCAATTTTTCTTTAATTTACCAAAAATAATAAAAATGTTCAAAAAATAAAAAATAAATAGGAAAACACTTCAATTTTGAAAAATGATTTCAGAAATAGTAATAATGAATAATAAACAATTTTTACAAATTTTTGAAATTTCAAAAAATACAAAAAATAAAAAAAATTGCATCGTATATGTACAATTTGCGATGTAAATAAAAACGGGAAATTGGGCCAACTCAGCTAGTTCGTGTAGGCGCATGAGGAACGTGTGGACGCCAGGGGTTGCAGGTTCGAATCCTCCCCCGAGCATTCTGTGCAAACTTTTTTCGCCTTTCGCCTGGAGCTGCCACGTGGCAGCATGTGATTGGCCGAGGGAAGTCACGCGCATCGCGCGTGATCGTCTTCTTCGCAAGCCCAGCCGGAGGAAAATCTGGCAAAAGTCCGACGAAGGTGAAATCGGCCGTTTTCTTTTTAATCTTCTAGATTAAAGTCAAGATAAGGCCAAATCTATCAGATAAACCAAAGGAACACAAGAGATTAACATCAAATCGCCGGGATAAAATCGAATCCAAAAAACGGCAAAATATGGGTTTATCCAAATCGGAGGATTTGAGCATTTCCCAGACGAGTTCGAGGCGCCTATAAATAGAGGAGAGCAGGAGGAAGCAAAGGAAAGAAGAAAAAGAGAGAGAAAGAGGGAGGAAGGAGCAAATCGGAGTACGCCGGAGAAGCTTGGAGCCGCGACCATCGATCGGAGTTGAAACCACCGCAAGGAGACGTTCTGGGAGTGCACCGCCACCACCATCGGACTCAGGACCATCGAGAAGCTAGGATTCGACACCTCACCCGCCGCAAAAAGCCACTGGAACACCGTAATCGAGCCGCCTCCGCCGCTGTGTCTGATTCGACCGACTTGACCCGGCTTAACCCGATTCGACCCGACCCGCGCACCGACCCGGATCCAGGTAAGTCGGATTTTTCCGGATTTTTATTTTATTTTATTTTATTTTATTAATTTATTTTGTTTATTTATTTATTCCGAATTTGTTATTTATTATTTGATTTTTATTTAGTTTATTTATTTTTTTTTTGTTTTATTTTCAATAAATAGGAAAAATGTAGAAATTAGATTTTTCTAGAATTAAAAAATGTAGAAAAATAAATAAAATAATATAAAAAATAAATAAAATAAATAAATAAATAAAAATATAAAAATATTAGGAAAAATAATAATAAGACTTTAGATTTCAAAATAGGATAGATAATACCTTAGGATAAAATGTTTTAGCACAAAAATTACAAAAATTTATAAAAATCACAAAAACATATAAAAAATTATAAAAATAATAAAGATTCATAAAAAAATTCAAGAATCATAAAAAAAAATCAAGTTTTAGCACCTAAAAAAATCATTTTCTTCAAATAAATCCAAAAATTGATGTTTTCCCTAAAAATCATTTTCAAAAATAAAACCAAGCTTAGGGTCAGAAAATTTTTAGAAAAATCCCAAAAATGTTAAGAACATAAATCAAAAGAGATTTCAAAAAAATAAAACTCACGAACCCACTTAAGTTTTCGAAAAAGCGAACTACGGCTTGTTTGATCCTGAGTAGCAGGTACGTAGGCACCCATTCGGGTCAACTCCTAAAATGAATAAAAAATCCTTTTCTTGAAATAATTCAAAAACATAATAAAAAAGTAACAGAAACACAATGAAACACATTTCTAAAGATGAACAATTTTAGGAGATTAGGTGGTAACCGTAAAGGTTTTAATAGGTTAGCCTCCGGACTTAGAAACTCTGGTTTTCCCTTTTCCTCCATTCACAAAAACGAAGAGAGGAAATAACGACGACTAGTAGTCCAAATTAAGACTAATCCGCTCCTTTAGTCTTAATTCAGTTTTCCCAACAACAGTTGGGTGGCGACTCCAAAAAAATCAAACGAAATTCCTAACTCAAGTCGAGGATCTATATTAGATGAGCACAGGGTCTAGTTTAGATCGGATTAGGAATGGAAATTCAAAAATTAGACTCGACAGTGTGTGTGCTGCAGCATGTATAAATGTTGTATGTGTGTAGAGTTGTGTTTGTAAAAGTTTAGTGAAGTTGTGTGTGTTTTGTGTGAGTGGCGGTGTGACTTGTTGTGTGTATGGCATTGTGAATTTGTGGAAGTTGTGTGGTGTAAGGTGCTGCACATTGAGGCTAAAGTGTGAGAGTATAGTGCGTAGATAACAAACCGTAAAAGGAAAGAGTAGGGTTTTAATTGTGAAGTGGAATTGTGTAGTGTATGTTTTCGTAAAAAGTGGAGGAATCACAATTGTCATTTTCAGATTTGAAATCAGAATTGAAAGTGTACATCAAGAGGTCAATTTGAAATTTCAAACACACATTAAGTCATAGTCAATTGTATATCATTTGAATTTGAAAAAGCCTCTTACCATTTGTGGAGTTGTGCACTTATTGAACCTCTTTTGAATTTGAAAGTGGGTTGCCTTTTTTTGGTGTTGAACTTGCGATTTAATGTTTGTGTGGAAGTGGGGAAAGTGCACCATGGTTTTAAGTAGTGTGTACGTAGTGTTGTATTTTGTAAATTTAGTAAAGGATTTGTGTATTTTTGGCGTGGTGTTTTGTGTGTTATATAGAGAGGTGTTGATTGGTGGCATGAATTGTGTGGAACCAAGAGTAAGGGGAAGTTGTGTAGCGGTGAATGGTGTATTATGTATGTGTTTTAATTACTGCCAATTGAGTATTTAAGTGGTGATAAGCCAAGGCAAGAAAAAGGAAAGTGAGTAGTATAATTTAAAATTCAAACAAGTCATCAAAGTGTGAAAGTAATTGAACTAGTTACTTAAACACTTGTAGTTGAATTTAATTCTATCTACTTGAAAGTAGTTGAGTGTACTTCATTTGTAACTTGGTTGCGTACTTGAAACGTGGAAGTGTGAGGATAATTATTGTGTTGTTGGGTTTGAACACAATCATGTCTAGTGAGATGTTTCATTATACTAATGTATTGCATCGAACATTGACTATAGTTACTTCTAAAGATGATGAACAAAGGGAAAACTTATTCCATGCTTCTTGTAGGTATAGGGAAATTTATGTGTCCTTGTAGTTGATGGTGGTAGTTGTACCAATGTGGTAGCAGCATCATTAGTATCGAAACTAAAACTTGCTACTACTTCACATCCTAAACCGTATAAATTACACTGGCTTAGTGATAAGGGGAGTTTACATGTGACCCAAAGAGCTAGGATACCATTCAGTGTAGGGGATAAATACTTTGATGAGATTGAGTGTGATATTTTGCCTATGTATGCATCCTACATATTGCTTGGTAGACCATGGTTGTATGACAGGATGGTATTACATGATAGGTATAGAAATACTTATATGTTCAAAAAAGATGGTAAATGTATAGTATTGAACCCTATGTCGCCATCAGAGATCCAAGATATGCAAAGACAGATGAGACAACCATCACAGATACCTAACGGTCATAGCCACATGATCAACTCTTCAGAGGTACTTGAGGTTTCTAGTAACATGAGCTAACCTTTAGAGCACAAAATTTATCAGACATAGATGTGTAAACCATTAGAGGATCCTCATGATCATATTCAGATGAGCAAACTACCAGAGAAACAAACTATTTAGAGGCGGTTGTGTTCACAATCAGAGGTAGTAGAGGCTCATGAGCAGTTGAGTAAACCATTGAAGGATTATGAGGGTTAGAGTTAGATGAGCCTATCATCAGAGAGCTAGATTGTTCAGAGACAGTTGTGTTCACCTTTAGTGGTTTCAGAGGGCAATGAGCAGTTGGGCCAACCATTAGAAGACCATGAGGAACAACAATATATAGATGAGTTAGAAGAGGAGAAAACGATTTCAGTGAAACGATTTGATATAAGGGCGACTTTAGTAGATAATGGAGCATTATTTGTGTTGCATATGAGATACATCCTAGAAATGGAGGAGAGAAAACAATCACCACCTATGGTATTTCAGATTTTAGAATTCTATAGTGATATTTCTTCAAGTGGCTTGCTAAGAGGAAACAAAGTCTCTACTGCATTTGATCTATCAGATTTGAGGAAAAATCTTTTTGAGGCTCGAGTAGATGATAGGAATCAAAATTTCAACAAGACCTATCATTAGGGCAAGAGCCAAAGGATTTCAAATCTTAGCAATGAGGGCCCATTTTGAGCACATTGACCCCAGACTTATTTGTTTACTAACCTCTTTTCTCTTATTCATGTATTGTATATTCCAACAGGAATACTTATCATACTTTACAGAGCAATGGACAAACTTACTCAGACTCAACTTATAGGTTATCCATGGACCGACTTGAATCGGCGATGAGTTAGGCCGACGAATCCTATAAAAGAGCTAGCATGATGAAGACTATTTTTATTTATAATTATTTCTTTAGACTACTTATATTGTAATCTTTCTTCTGGGACACTTTCACTTGCTTGTAATTGTCTTTTAGGACCGGCCACCTTAAAAGTGGCATAGTTGTAATTTTGTGGACTTTTTAACCCTAAAAGGAGCAAGTATAAATACTTACTTAAAGTAGGGTTTAAGGAGGCCACTTTTTCAGATTTGAACATAAACTTTACATGAGGGAATTAGGGTTCTTCCTAGTTCAATTTCTCTTATCAATTTCAATCCCAAGAATTGAAATTGTGGCGAGTGCAATAAGGGGAAATTATGAGTCATATCAATTTCTTATTGTTCTGTTTTGTTTTCATCTCTAGTGAGTCATACCTAGGGTTGGATTGAAGTCTTTTTGGTCAGATTTTTTATTGCATTTGTAATCAAACCATCATTGCATAGTTGATTGGTTTTTAGCACTTGTTAATTCCATCAATTTGTAATTATTCTTATGCCATTGAGCTTCTTTATTGTAAAGGGGATCACGGTTTGATTTATATATTGTTAATTGGATTTCTCTTAGAATTAAGTTGGTTAATTGATTCAATTGAGGATTATCATCTTTGTCGATTTCATCTCCTTGATTTTATCATTTAATTCATCATCCATCAATTAGGGTTCACGCAATTTTTACCCTTTTGAACTAGTTATTGATTTAAGAGTTGAAGTGTTCCTTTAGTTCATTTGATTATGCTTAGACCTTGGTTTTTGGTACATCATAATTTGGTATCAGAGCATCATCATACTTGGAATTAAGATTAATCACACCATTGTTTAAGAATCGATCATAAACTTTGAAGATTTGACGCCATTGTTCTTGTGATTGGAAGCTAGTTTGATTGACATTGTTTGTTTGTCTTTCAAAGTAGTTTTGCATGTGCTTAATCTTGGTTTTAGGCACATCAGTTGATACGACACACAATAATCCAATACCGTCACTTGCCACAATCCCATAGATTGATAAGAGTAAATTCAAGAATAAACTTCACAAAGTGTTTTATCAAATGTTTGAATGTCCCTAAATTCTTACAAAACAACATATATATAATAAAGGAAAAACAACATTTGAAAAGCTACAATTTAACCCGTTTAAAGACATAAGGTGCCGGCTTTGGAAAGTTACACCACCCGCTTAGGAAAAGATGGTCATTGGCTTAAAGAGAATAAGGTAATTGGCCTTAGAGGTTAAGTTGCTAACCTTTATGGCTAGCCTATCTCCATGTAACCGGCTTTAAATGACCAATCTAAGATGAAAGCCACCGGCCTAAAGGCATCCCACCTTCGGTTCTTGTGCTTCAATTCCCATGTTAAACAATGTTGTAAGTATCGTGATTTAATTCCCATCATTAACCTATGGAATTTAATATATTTTGCTAATCTAATTAATTATCTATCTCTAAATTTTCTTGAAAAAGTTAATCCATGATTGAGATTTTGGATGTGAGTGCACCTTATATGCTATAAGACAAACCCTTAGATAATAAAGGGGTTATCCCTGAGTTTCCATATAACATACGATGGAAACTGTACCTCCTAAGGGGCCTATAAGGCAGGACAGGTGAAATACAAAGAGCATCCAATCTATTTCCCACTTCATGTGTCACCATCTCTAATTGCAACTTGTGCATATCGTCTAATATTTGTCTCTAAGAGGTGATTAGAGCTGCTATGTTGATTTGTTTCTTTCAAATCAAATCGTCTATAATAACATTTTCTTTCCCAAGTTGGTAATGAATTTCCTCATCATAATCATTAATTAATTCCAACCACCTTCTCTATCTCATGTTCAAGTCTTTTCGTGTGAGTAAATACTCCAAGCTCTTATGGTCCATGAAAATTTTTCACTTCTCACCATATAGATAATGTCTCCACAGTTTCAAAGCTAAAATCATAGTCACTAACTCTAGGTCATGTGGATTAATTCCTCTCATAAGATTTTAGTTGGCAAGAGGCATACGTAATGACTCTCCCATTCTACATGAGCATGCATCCTAAGCCTTATGTTGATGCATCACTAAACACTTCAAATTCTCCCCCTGTCTTCGGTAGGGCTAATACTCGAGTCATTACCAACTTCTCTTTTAGTGTTATAAAACTCCTTTCACAATCTTCATTCCACAAAAATTTGACCTTCTTCTCTATCAATTGGGTCAAGAGAGCTGTTAGCCAAGAGAACCCTTTCACAAAACATCTATAATAGCCAACTAATCCTAGAAAGCTCCTAACCTCTATCACAGTTCTTGCTCTTGGGAAGTCAATCACTACCTTTATCTTCTTAGGATCTACTAATATGCCCTCTTTATTTACCACATGTCTTAAGAATGATACCTAGTCTAGCTAGAACTCGCACTTGCTGAACTTGGCATGTAATTTCTCTTCTCATAGTCTTTCCAAAACTATCTTTAAATTTTTCTTGTGTTCTTCCTTACTCTTGGAATATATGACTATATCATCTATCAATATAACTACAAAATAATCCAACAAGTCCTTAAGCACTTTGTTCATCAAATCTATGAAACCAGTTGGAGCATTTGTCAACTCGAAAGGCCTTACTAGGAATTCATAATGTCCATACCAAGTCCTAAAAGCAATATTTTTCATGTCTTCTTCCTTGATTTTTAACTAATGATACCCCAATCTCAAGTCATTTTTTGGGAAGGCCTAAGCTCCCTATAATTGCTCAAATAGGTCAACAATTATAGGGAAGAGGTACTTATTCTTGATAGTGACTCAATTCAGCTCCCTATAGTCAATACATAACCTCATGCTCCCATCCTTCTTCTTAACAAATAATACTAAAGCACCTCATTGTGAGACACTTAGCTTAATAAACCCATTATCTTACAACTCTTGAAGTTAGGCCTTTAATTTAAACAATTTAGTGGGTGCCATTCTATAAGGTGTCTTAGATATTGGTGCCATTCTCGATGCCAAATTAATGCAATTTTTTTTCTTTTAGACTGGCGATAAGCCTGGCAAATTTTCTGGAAAGACATTTGCATACTCTTTCACAACATATACATATTCTAATTTCATGGTTTGTCTTGTCTCTATTGATAATGCCAATATTCTACTTGTATACAACAATTCATATTTAGGAAAAGTTATAGGCCTCTATGCATTCAGATTGAACATTATTAGGTCTCAATGGTGAAATTAAAACAAACCACTAGATTACGTGATACGAATTTGGTATGCTCTGATACCAAATAATACGAAATTGCTCTGAAAATCAAATAATATGCAATGCTTCACACAATTCAAGCTTCAAATAACAATAGAATCCTTAATATTTTTAGGGTTTTCTGTATTTGGTACTAACGAAATAAAAACAAAGGATATGGATAAAATTACCAATCTATAGATGTCAAGATTGATAAAATTAAACTGATTTGCAATCAAATCATAGAATGATAGAGACCACGTTCTATAAATCAATCACTAAGGTTAAAGAATTCCAAGAATTCAATAACAATGTTCGCAACAAATTCTATAGGGACCAAGAATCTGATAAGAATAATTAGAATAAAGGGAAATCAAATTCTCAATATTCAAGAACTCTCCAAGAGGATTCACACACTCAAAGTGTTTATCTTTTCAACAAAATAACATCCTCCTCGAAATACCTAAAGACCACTATTTATATCATGCCTAAAAATAACCTAAGGACATATTAATAAAATTGTTCGAGGCCATTCAAGGCTAGTAGCCTACATGCATGTTGGCACCAAAGCCAGTGGCCTACATATAAACCGGCACCAAGGCCAGCGGCCTTGAAGTTAATTCGGCCAGCCTTTATTCAAGGTCGACTTAAGGCTGGCCAAACTTCGCCTTGGGTCCTCTCAACGCTTATGTCCTCCTTTTTTAGACCCCGTACTGCCACCTATAGCTCAGATTGACTTTGATTTCTTTGGTGCTCGTATCTTAGCTCTTGGAATCGTATCATTCCCTCCATATTGAAAAAGATTCGACCTCGAATCTGTATCGTCCATCCTGCTAGACCACATAAACAGACTCCTCTTTCCCTTAGGCTTCTTAAGGCAAATCAACCTTGTTTATTGTACCTCAATTGCACTCAGAGGAAGAAGCTTGTATGCTTTGTCCTATTGCTGAATGGTATACTCATTGGTGTATCCATCATACTTAGCTCTGAGGTCATACTGCCAAGGTCTTCCAAGAATCAAGTCTGTAGCTTCCATGGGAATTATCACAAACAATCTTGTCAGTATAATTACCAATAACTAATGGAACACGAACCTGTTTGTGTACATGAACAGCTCCCTATGGACTCAACCAATGAAGTGCATAAGATCTTGGTTACGGCTTCACCTGTAAACCTAACTTAGTAACCCAACTTGTTGAAGCAACATTGGTGCAACTGCTTATGTCAATCACAATCAAACAAGTCTTCCTTTGCACCATGCCTTAAATATGAAATAAATTGGCCCTCTGATTAGGAACAGCTTCATCCTGCTTAACCATTAACAAGTCTCCCTATACTTGATACGTTATAATCTCTTCATCTTCCTCTTCTACCTCGGTATCCTTCTGTTCTTCTTCCTCACTCTCGACTTTGTCACCCTTTATGACCATAACCCTTTTATTAGGACATTGAGAAGCAATATAGCTAAGTCCTAAACACTTAAAAAATTTTATATCCCTACTCTTCTCTTGTTGTGTTTGGGTCAACAGCCTCACTAGCGACTGCCTTTCCTTTTTCCTTCCTTTCCTTCTCCCTCTCACCATCATTTGACTTATGGTGCTGATATGATTTCTGATCCCACCTACACTGATGTTGCTCAACCCGACTAGCTAATTTAATTACATCCTCTAGAGTCTGATAATGCTGGAGTTCCACTACATTGGCAATGTCCATCTTCAACCTATTGATGAAACGAGCTATGGATTCATCTAATGATTCCTTAATATCACACCTTGCCATTAATGTCTCAAACTCCTTTACATACTCTTCTATGCTTTTCTTACCCTACCTTAAGGATTGCAACTCCATCAGCATCTCTTGTTTATAGTAATCTGGCACAAATCTGCGTCTCATCAATCTTTTCATCAAGGCCCATGAACGCACTTTCTCCTCATCTGCCCTACGTCTCTCATTTTGTAGTTTATCCCACCACAGACTAACATATTCAAAAAATGCTAGAGACACCATTTTCACCTTCATACGCTCATCCCACTCATAGCAGTCAAAAACCTTCTCAACCCGTGGCACCCAATCTAGGAATTCCTCTAGTTTACTATTACTCGTGAAAGGTGGAATTTTCAGCTTTATGTTTTCAATCCCCTTATGCTCGTCATCATTGTTTCCTCTCCTACTCCTTTCACTATCGGCATCAGATTCACCACTAGAATGTCTCCTCCTAATTCCTGCACCACTATGGCTTCTTCTATCCTTAACCTCCAAATCTCTCCATAATCAATCTAATATTTTTTTGGATTTGATTGAACTCTACCCTAGTCACAACCTCACCCCCCATTATCAGCACTATTCCCATTGTTGTTGTTATTAATACTTCCATGCGACGACATCTCTACTACTTAAAATTTTCAACAATAGATGTTCACCAAAAACCTTAATTCTCACCAACAGCCTAAAACACCAATCCATAGCAATTCAACACCCAACAATTGAATTCACAGCAGTACTTATCAAAATAAATTCTTAAATTCCAACCAATGGCAGTATTGAATTAAAACTACAATTAAATTGAGATTCAATAGCCTTACCGATTTAACCCGCGTCGATTCACAAATCCACCAACCTTCTCTCTGATACCAAATGATACGAAATTGCTCTAAAAATCAAATGATACGCAATGCTTTACGCAATTCAAGCTTCAAATAACAATAGAATCCTTAATATTTTTAGGGTTTTTTGTATTTGGTACTAACGAAATAAAAACAAAGGATATTGATAAAATTACCAATCTATAGATGCTAAGATTGATAAAATTAAACTGATTCGCAATCAAATCATAGAACGATAGAGACCACATTCTATAAATCAATCACTAAGGTTAAAGAATTGCAAGAATTCAATAACAATGTTCACCATAAATTCTATAGGGACCAAGAATCTGATAAGAACAATTAGAATAAAGGGAAATCAAATTCTCAATATTCAAGAACTCTCCAAGAGGATTCACACACTAAAAGTGTTTATCTTTTCAACAAAATAACATCTTCCTCGAAATAACTAAAGACCACTATTTATATCATGCCTAAAAATAACCTAAGGACATATTAATAAAATTGTACGAGGCCATTCAAGGCTAGCGGCCTACATGTAAGCCGGCACCAAGGCCGGTGGCCTACATATAAGCTGGCACCAAGGCCGATGGCCTTGAAGTTAATTCGGCCGCCTTTATTCAAGGTCGGCTTATGGCTAGCCGAACTTCACCTTGGGTCCTCCCGACGCTTATGTCCTCCTTTTTTAGACCCCGTACTGCTACCTATAGCTCGGATTGACTTTGATTTCTTTGGTGCTCATATCTTAGCTCTTGGAATCGTATCATTACGATAATCTATAGTAGCATAATACTTGAACAACCAATTGACCCCTAAAATCATATCAAATTTATCATCTCTAACACAAACAATTCCACTAGCATTTTCTTTCCTTGTATTATAATTTTTAATCCTTACACGTTTGATCTATTCTTTTTCTCACTCTAAACAAAGTGTTTACAATCATAGCATCACTCAACAGCATAGGTTTCAATCTACACATATGCATAAAAACAAGTGATATGCATGAATGTGTGGCACCCATATTAAATAACACACAAGTTGTATTTAAGTTAATAAGTAATGTACCTTCAATGGTATCTTGGTTTAGAGCATTCTGGTGCTGCTATTGTTGTAAGGAAAATACATGACCAAGTGCTCTCCATCTCGATCTTGAGTATTAAGGTTTATCCATTGGTCCTCTAGGTGTAGGTTATACTAGCTATTGTGTTGGGAATTGTTTAGGTACCACAATCATCCAATTATGGGTGGCACTACACTCAAAGGATTTGTGCCCCCTTTGCTTACAAGTATAGTAAAAAGTCTAGGGGATGGATTTTTCTATGCAATTCTTGCTAGGGTATCCTATCTTACCACAAGAGAAACATGCCCCTTCGGGCTAACTACATTGATGCAATTCATGTTATCCTAAACACCTAGGATATCTCCTCCTCGGTCTTACCTATGGTGGTAAAGGTCATGCTAGAGGCACTGGCCTAATCTAAAGAGGTCTGGAAGTAAAAGCCATAGGTCTAGCTTGATATACCATAGGCCACTTTCCCTTATCAACATATGGCACATTAGAGGCAAGTCTCTTTCCTAAGGCAATTCCCAACCTATAGGATAGTTAATCCTTTATTTTCCTCCTACTTTACTCTAAGAATTTCGCTTTATCAACAAATTCTACATAAGTGGTTAATTGAAAGGCTGCCACTTCATGCTAGAGGTTAGGTTCTAAGCTTCTCACAAATCTTCTTGCCTTGAAGGAATCATTAATTCTAATAGCTTCAAGCAAGAACATGATCAAGTGGTTTAGCTCCTCTTCATATGTCTCTATTATTTGATTGCCCTACTAACAATTATAGTATTTAACCTCCATCATGTCCTTAATATTGTTGGGGAAGTACTTCTCATAAAATAGCTCCTTGAACCTCTACCACTAGATAAGAGCTCATGTTAACTTAAACGTACTAGTCCATTAGCTAATAGTTGATCCTTTCAACATAAATGCTACAAATTTGACCTTCCTATTTTCTAACACCATAAATGCCTCAAACGTCTTCTCTATTTCATTGATCCAATATTCAGCCTCTATTGGATTATCTACTTATAGATGAAATTCCTTTCCTTGCTAGATAAACTTGTCCAACGCACATCGTTCTACTGTAGGCCTGGTAAGTCTCATGGCTTGTTGTTGCTATTATGCCAACATCCTTACTAGAGCAATCATAGTCTCTAGTAGTTGAGCAATCGTGATGTTAGCTTGATTTAGAGCTCTCTACTAAGGTAGTCTTGGAGGATACCTTTCCTCTAGAGCATCTCCACCTTGTCTAGCATTAGATGAGCCCTATTTGGTGTTTCTTCTAAGAGACATTCTATTTGAGATGAGGCAACAAAATGATTCCAAAAGTTAGAGTCAAGTATGATACGAACCACGCCCACGTGTGACAAAACCCAATGCCAATACGTTCGGAATTGCTACCCAAGATGCCAAACAATCGAGTGGAAATCGCGACCCGTTGCCTATAAGTGAGGCAAGAACCTTAGTATATTATGTGGATGCCACAATCGGGATGAAAAACCGATTGATAAGTCGGGATGAATGCCACGGAAGAAAATCCGATAAGTTCAAGGAAAGTTCTTTAAAGAACCAAGAGAGGAATTCTCTCAAAATTGTTATTCAAACTTGCATGTTGTATCTCTCTGTTCTCAACCCTAGAAGCTTTATAGTAGGGTTTACAATTCGTAATAATAAAAGCCCAAAACGACATAACATCATTAAGTTGCAGAAAAATAACAAAATAGGGACTTAAAGGCTAGCGGCGTTGGAGCCGGCATAGTGGCCAGCGTAGAGCATATATACGGTCGTACCTTTCTAGACATGTATGTTTCTATAGATATTCTTGACACCATACACGGCCGTGCCTTGTAAAGACATGCCCCCTTCAACTCGTATTTGTTATGACTAATACAAGAGCAAGGACATTCTCATGGTTGTTCCAATCCTTTCCGGCTTCATGGTTGCTCCAATCCTTTTCGACTTTGTGGACATCCTTTATCAACCCGTTAAGTGCTTCCTTGAATCGTTTCGCTCGAGTTCTTGTGATCGGTCCAGGTGGCACCTCAAGAGGATCCACATTCCATCTTCTAGTTTGGCTCCCATCATGGCTCTCATCATTCCCCTCCTCTTGAAAAGGATTTGTCCTCAAATCGTTGCCTACATCAAAAGGACTCAAATCAATCACATTAAACGTAGCACTTACTTGATACTCACCTGGAAAATCTATCTTGTATGCATTGTCATTAATGCGCTCAAGAATTTGAAATGGTCCATCGCCTCTAGGAAGTAATTTAGATTGACACTGCATAGGAAACCGCTTTTTGCGCATGTGAACCCAAACCCAGTCTCCAGGTTCAAAGACAGCTTGTTGACGACCCTTGTTGGCTTATTTCATATACTGCTCTGTTCTTTGCTCAATGTTTAGCATTACCTTCTCATGGATCTGTTTAATAAATTCTACTTTCTTCTTACCATCTAGATTAACATACTCAGAAATAGGCAGAGGTGATAAATCCAAAGGAGTTAGTGGATTAAAACCATACACAATTTCAAAAGGAGTAAACTTAGTAGCAGAATGCATTGTGTGATTATAGGCAAATTCAACATGCGGCAAACAATCCTCCCAACTTTTATTGTTCTTTTTAATGATAGCCCTCAACAAAGTAGATAAAGTTCAATTTACTACCTCAGTTTGACCATCAGTCTGTAGATGACAAGTAGTAGAGAACAATAACTTTGTTCCTAACTTAGCCCATAGGGTCTTCTAGAAGTAGCTCAAAAACCTAGCATCTCTATCCGATACAACTGTTCTAGGCATACCATGCAATCTCATAACATCCCTAAAGAACAAATTAGCAATGTTGCAAGCATCATCTGTTTTATGGCAAGGAATGAAATGTGCCATCTTAGAAAATCTATCCACAACTACAAAAATAGAGTCTCGACCATGCCTAGACCTGGGTAATCCTAACATAAAATCCATGGAAATATCTACCCAAGGCTCGTGAAGAATTGGAAGTCGATACTTTACCGTGATGTTGTTGATGGCGCGGCAGTCAACACACATTCTCCATGACCCATCCTTCTTAGGCACAAAAATCACAAGCACTGCACATGGGCTCATGCTTTCTCTCATGTACCCTTTCTCCATTAATTCATTGACTTGGCTTTGGAGTTCCTTTGTCTCCTCTGGATTGCTCCTATAAGTTGGTTTGTTTGGAATAGATGCTTCGGGTACAAGGTCAATCTGGTGCTCAATACCACGAATAGGTGGTAAACCCTTTAGAATCTCCTTAGGGAAGACATCTTCAAAGTCTTGCACAATAGACGCAACCACACTAGGCAAAGAGTTAAATGGTTCGTTAGTATTCAAACAAGTTTTCTTAAAAACCAACAACAACATAGGTTGCTTCATCACTAACGCTCTCCTCACTACACTCGCTCTTGCCACACAACTCTCCTTTTGCAAGGCTGCACTCTCCTTTTCACTCACTACCAAAGTTAATCCCCCTTCAACTTGGTCTCTCACGCTCTTTCCAGCCTTCCTCTCTTTTTCCTTTTGATATCGACTTTTGTGTTCCTTTTCTTTCTCGCTGTCTTTTGCTCTCTCACTCTCCCTCTGTTTTTCACTCACCTTATATTTTGCAAAAGACTGTTGTAGCTGCAACTGATCCTCATACACTTGTTTAGGTGTTAAGGGTTTAAAATTAAAGCTTTTTCCCTGGTGAACAAGCGTATACTTGTTAGAAAAACCATCATGAACAACCTCCCTATCAAACTGCCATGGCCTTCCTAACAACACATGACACACCTGCATTGGCACTACATCACATAACACCTCATTCTCATACCTACCGATACAAAAAGCAATTAAGGCTTGCTTACTCACCTTAGTCTCGCCACTATCATTCAGCCACTGCAATTTATATGGACTAGGGTGTTTAGTAGTCTTGAGTCCCAGCCTCTCGACAAAAAAAGTACTCACCACATTAGTGCAACTCCCTCCATCAATGATCAAACTGCAAATATGATCACCTAGATAACATCTAGTATGAAAGATATTCTCTCGTTACACCTCCTCTTCTTCCTTTACCTGCACATTCAAAGCTCGCTTCACTACTGCCACTAACTTCCCTACTGCAGGCTCCTCGTCATCACTAGTGTCCTCTAATGGAGGCATATCATCCTCTTCACTATCCCCCTCAGTCTCATACTCACCATCATCACGCAGAATCGTAACACGCCTATTCGGACATTGACTAGCAACATGGCCTCTGCCTTGGCATTTAAAACATCTAATGTCACGATTTCTAAAAGTAGAAGAATCAGGTTTACCTTGGTTACTAAGAGTAGAACACGCTTTCCTCTGCTCTCCTTTTGGTTTGGTGGATAAAGGCTTTTCTTCCTTCTTCCATTGGTTAGTCTTCCAGGTGGATGAACCAGCACCCTGTTGAAACCGTGCGGTACTACTACCTTTCCTCCTGTGTTAGTTCACAACCTTTATAGCCATATGAACCATATCTTCCAATTATACATAATACTGCAATTTTACGACATTTTGAATTTCTCTATTCAATCCAGTAAGAATCCTAGCCATGGTAACCTCTCTATCCTCCTCTACATTTGCCCTAATCATAGTAACTTCCATCTCCTTGAAATACTCATCCACACTTTAGCTTCCCTGCTTAAGAGTTTGAAATTTGTTGTGTAATTCACGATAGTAATACGTAGGCACAAACCGCTTCTTCATTACCCTCTTCATCTCTTCCCAAGACTCAATAGGTAGTTCGCCATTCCTTCTTCGATTCAACATCAGTTAATCCTACCACATTATGGCATAATCCGAAAATTCAATGGTAGCAAGTTTCACTTTCTTTCTCCCACTATAGTTATGACAATCAAACACCATTTCTACCTTCTTCTCCCACTCTAAGTACGCCTCGGGATCATTCTTCCCTTGGAAAGGAGGAATCTTCATCTTTATACTACTCAGTTGATTATGCTCTCTATTCATATCTTCTCTATCTTCCCAATCCCTAGTTCCTCTATTCCTACCACTATAACCTCTATAACTCCCGATAGAAGGTTCATCAAATTCATCATCCGACATTTTATCTCCACCCCTTTGTACTCTCCTAGAACAACTCTCTCTCTTACGCCCTTAGAAGATGTTTTTAGATTGCTCTAGTTTTTGCTCCACCATCTCATGAATTTGTTCCATGCCCTCTTGAAACATCCTCTTCATCTCACTCCTCAATGCCTCAATCACTAACCTAGCATCAAACCTTCCCCTCTCAACTTCAGGAGAATGTTGCCTCGACATAGTTCCTATAGAAAAAAGGTCAATACTAACACAAATATATATTATTAAGCCTCACGATACACTCCCTTACGTGTTTCACTAAAAGGATGATATCACACAGTCACTCGTGTATTCTCACAAGCAATGATGATATCAACTCACCAATTCCTCTTCTCAATTCTCTTGGAACTAACCCAAACTACACCAATCCCTTCCGTAGAATTCAAAACAACTCTAGGGGCTCGAAATTTTCCTCTTTTTCTTTCCTTTTTGTTGTCTTTATTTTTGCTCTTGATCACGTTCCCCCTTTTTTTTTTATTTTTTCGTGATTCTTTTTTTTTTTTTGTAACAAAAATGAATAGAAGGCACTACACTTTCAATAGACAATTAACACTATGAAATTGAGTACAAACAATTGATATGAACGATTGGAGTTAAGGTTTTGATGTTACCTTCCTCAAACCCAATTGATGTTTAACAAACCTAGGCTCCAATACCAAACTGATACGAACCACACCCACGTGTGATGAAACCCAATACCAATACATTCGAAATTGCTACCCAAGATGCCAAACAATCGAGTAGAAGCCGCAACCCATTTCCTATAAGTGAGGCAAGAACCTTGGTATATTATGTGGATGCCACAATTGGGATGAAAGACCGATTGATAAGTCGGGATAAACACCACGAAAGAAAATCCAATAAGTTCAAGGGAAGTTCTTTAAAGAACCAAGAGAGGAATTCTCTCAAAATTGTTATTCAAACATGTATGTTGTGTCTCTCTATTCTCAACCCTAGAAGCTTTATAGTAAGGTTTACAATTCGTAATAATAAAAGCCCAAAATGACATAACATCATTAAGTTGCGGAAAAATAACAAAATAGGGACTTAAAGGCCAGCGGCGTTGGAGCTGGCGTAGTAGCTAACGTAGAGCATATACACGGTCGTGCCTTTCTAGACATGTATGTTTCTGTAGATATTCTTAACACCATACACGGTCGTACCTTTGAACTGTGTATACAACCGTGTATGTTTCTGTGGAACCTCCAGACTCACTACACGGTCGTACCTTGTAAAGACACGCCCCCTTCAACCTGTATCCGTTATGACTTGTACAAGAGCAAGGGCATTCTCATGGTTGTTCCAATCCTTTCCGGCTTCATGGTTGCTCCAATCCTTTCCGGCTTTGTGGACATCCTTTATCAACCCATTAAATGCTTCCTTGAATCGTTTCGTTCGAGTTCTTGTGATCGGTCCAAGTGGCACTTCAAGAGGATCCACATTCCATCTTCTGGTTTGGCTCCCATCATGGCTCTCATCAAAGTATAAGGATTTAGTGATAGTATACATCTATGTATACTCATGTCGACACATGTATACATATATATACATAAATAAAACAGGAATTTAAAAGAAAGTACAATTAAAGAAAATAATTGAAATAGAACAAATTACTATGCAAAAACAACTTCCCCATAATTCAACCACTCTCTTCATCTTTTACTACTCTACAAATTTCCATGCTTAATCCATCTAAAGATCATACCTTGTTTTCTATTAATTAAGCTTAAACTTACTGATCCATAACCTAAAACTTAATGGTCCTCATACCCAAGTTCCATAGATCACAAACTTATACTCTATTGATCAAAACCTAAGCTTTAATACCACTTAAGCTACAACACCCCAGAACTCAGGACATCATAGCCCTCTACATGTCACTACCACATAGTGACACGCTAAGCTTCTAATTTTGTTCATCAATCCTATTCATCTCCACTTTACATTAACACCAAAATAATTTCAACGATAGAATTCGGTGATTCTTAGGTGAATCATTCCAATCATCATTACTTAATTCAACTACATGAAATCTCCATCCAAAATCTAGAATATTTTTTATCACAACATATAACAATTAAGACCATAAAAAGTCTAATGATTATCTCCATATCCTTGAATCAATAACCTAAAGTTCTACAAAAGATTCATCAATGAGTTTCATATTATTCCTCGTCAATATGGTAGTAGTGTTCTCTTCCATACTCATCCTAATAATGACCCACTAAGTTTTCATTCTTATCATAATCAATATGCTCATCATTCTCACCTATAACTAAAAATAAAAAGGAATGTGCCTAAACCCAATATGTGAGCACCATACAGACATGCGTGTGCTACATAACAACAATATCACATATATATATGCAACAGTAATACTCAATAAATCAATCATCAAATTACTTAGAATCACTTAATGCACAATCCATACATGAGTACTTATGATCTTGATATACATGTAGTATTTACACATATGTATAATCCTAATAAGAACTTCCATTGTAGGCTCCATCTAACCCTAATTTACCTTAGACCATTTTGATACATGGTTCCACTAAAAGCAACGCGACATACCAATCATTAGGGTACCCCCTAAGAATCTGATGTGCTTAAAAGGGGATTAAGCACATACAAATTAAACCATATAATAATCTCCAAGGACTAGCACAATTCAGTTCAAGGTGAAGCAATTATAGCGTAACCCTGATTGCAATATATGGATTAAATGATGAATTACATGAAATAAATCAACACAATAGTATAATTCTCAATGGTAATCACAAATTATACTCCAAAACCCATGTGATTACTACTAACAATCCACAAAAAAATAATCATGGTCCCCCTTTCCACAACAAATACTTTCATGGCTCAAGAAGCATACACAATGGATGAACCGAATTCAAGTATAAAAGTAACTCAATTAAGCACAAAAATTCACATGATTATGAAGCAAATTTGACCAAGAAATATCCCAATTCAACCTTAGATATTACACACTAGAGAAGAAAAGAAATCACGATAAAATGAAATTGATATAACTCACAATTTCATGTGTTACACTCGCCATAATTTCAACTCTTAGGATTGAAATTGATAAGAGGAAAGTTTGAACTAGGAAACACTAATTCTCTCACGTGAATATGAGTGTTTGTTCTGAAAAATTGGCCCCCCTCAAAACCACAAAATTACAACTATGCCACTTTTAGGGTGGCCGGTCTTAAATGAAAATTACAAACAAAATGAAAGTGTCTTAAAATAAAATACAACATAAATAGTCCATAAAACAATTACAAAGTACAAAATATTATAAATCTTCATGAACCATTGCTTCAAAGTGCAAACAATCACAGTAGGCCTTTGAATGCAAATCTAATGATGTCCCGTAGCCATCAACTAATGTAGGACATGTTGGCATCCCATAGAGAAATATTATTGTACATGTAAGATTATTTCTCAAATACTTATTAGACAAAAAGAAATGAAGTAAAATATGAGCGATTTGGATCATCATCCAAATTAAGTTCCGAAAGCATATATGGTGTCGAAAAATTTCCTATCATCTCCTTGGGCTTTTGAAAGATTTGCCCTTAAATCTAGATGGTCATTTCTGGAACTGAACCCTGACGTCTTTGTTGACATGCTCCCTTGGCTATCAAATGTAGTGGAAGTAGTTCTGATCTGTTCCTGAAACTGATGCACCTCAGATGGAGTCATAGGTGACAATACTATGCAAGACCCACCCATACTGAACATGTAAGTGCTCCTAAATCCATCATGTAACACCTGTCGATCAAACAATCAAGGTCCACCCAACAACAAATGGAATGCATGCATAAGAATCACTTCACATAGGATCTCTTCGTGATATTTCTGCCTAACACTCATAGGCACCTTCACCCTTAGCATAACATACATACTACCCCGATTATCTAACCAATGCAAGTTATAAAGACTAGGATGTAGGCTAGTAGACAAATGTAATTTTTCTACTAGTGCAACAGATATAACATTTATGAAATTATTACTATCAATGATGAGTACATAAAGGTTACCTTTAATCCCGCAAGAGGTGTAAAATATGTTCTCCCTCTGAATGTCTCTAACATCAGGAGATATGGTTAAAGTCCTGCGTAACACATTAATAGGTAGATATTATTCACCTATATGCCCTTCATGTGTTTATGCAATCTAGTCATCATAATACTCCTACAGTGCTACTGGTAAATCTGTAAGCTCAACCTGTTCCTCCTTACCCTCAACATCTTTCCTAACGCCCTCCATAATAGTCATCACCCTCTTATTTGGACACTATGTTGCCTGATGTGCTCAAAACCAAGATTAAGCACATGAAAATGAATCACAGAAACAAATTCAATTCACAAATAAAAACCGGTTCAATAGGATCATGAACTACATGAACCTTAATGGAGATTTAATGAAATCCAAAGGCTCAAAATTGCAATTAACAACCCAACAATGATAATCTTCTCCAATAAAACAATAATCACAAGAATTCCACGTGAATTACACAAGAAAAATTGGATCCAATTTCGTAAATCTCCCTTCCCACAATATCCAATTCACGGTTCAAAATGATAAGCAATTGTTGATGGAGAATCACAAGTATGACAATTACTAAAAATAAACACACTAATTTGAATTGATACCAATTCAAATCTGATCAAGAATTTTCTAATCCAACCCTAGATATTACACACTAGAGAAGAAAAAGAAAACACAACAAGTAGGAATTGATATGACTCACAATTTCCAATTGTTGCACTCGCCACAATTTCAACTTCTTGGGATTGAAATTGATAAGAGAATTTGGAATTAGGAAAACCCTAAGCCCTCTCACGAAATGTGAAGTGTTTGTTCTGCAAAATTAAGCCTCCTCAAGCCCTCTCTTAAGCAAGTATTTATACTTGCTACTCCTAGGGTTAAAAAGTGCTCAAAATTACAAGTTTGCCACTTTTAAGGTGGCTGACCCTAAATGAAAATTACAAGGAAATAAAAGTGTCCCAAAACCAAATACAACCAAAAATAGTTCATAAAAGTGTAAATATATAAAAGAAATGGTCTTCAACATGTCGGTCTTCTATAGGATCCATCGGCCCAACTCATCGCCAATTCAGGTCGGTCCATGGACAACCCATAATTTGAGTCTGAGGGAGTTTGTCCATTGCCCTATAGAATATGATAAGTGTGCTTGTTGGAAAACACAATACAAAAATAATAGAAAAGAGGTTAATATATAAATAATTCTAGGGTCGATCTGCACAAAATGGGCCCTCAACGCCATGATTTGAAATCCTTCAATTCTTGCCCTAATGATAGGTCTTGTCGGATTTTTATTCCTATCATCTCCTTAGGCCTCAAAAAGATTTGTCCTCAAATCTAGTAGATCAAATGCAGTAGAGACTTTGTTTCCTCCTAGCAAGTCACCTGAAGAAATATCTCTGCAGAATCCCAATATCTGAAATACTACAGGTGGTGATTGTCTTCTCTCCTCCATTTCCAAGATGTATCTCTTCTGCAACACAAATAAAGACCCATTATCCACTAAAGTTACCCTTGTATCAACCTATTCCACTGAAATTGTTTCCGCTTTTTCTAACTCATTTGTATGCTGCTGATCCTCACGGTCTTCTAATGGTTGGCCCAACTGCTTATTACTCTCTAAAACCTCTAAAGGTTGGCACATCGGTGCCCGACAAATTTTATGCTCTAAGGGTTGGCTCGTGTCACTAGAGCCCTTAAGAACCTTTGAAGGTTGGCATACTTGAGTCTGCACAATTTGCTCCTCCTACTTTAGGTAATCATCTGTGGAACCCCTACCATCAAATGAAGGCATCTGTAGCTTCGCACACTCTAGGCCTCGAGGTGGTTTAAATTCCCTGTCCGGATATGGTTTAAGCCCAAAATTATCATCTCTATCTTCCCTAAGAGCATGATAATCTCCCTTTACTCTAGGTGGTGCCTGAAGGTTTACCACAGGTGGTGGTGGCAATGTCATCCTATCAATCCTTGTTGCTAATGTAGCAACAAATTTACTAAGGTCCCGAAGTTGTTCATCTAGAGTTCTTCCATTTGTATTTCGATGACTTGGTTTGCTACCCACTTGGCTATTGGCCTCATTGCCAATGTACCCATTCACACTATCATATGACATGTTTGTGGATGCGATTTATCTAAAGTACAAATGTAATCTCAAATAATTTGTAGCACACTCCCTTCACTTCACCACGTCACAGTAACAAGTTTGGATAACAACACTCACGATTATACACCCATGGTGCAACATGGGCCCTCAACGCCAAGATTTGAATCCTTCAATTCTTGACCTAATGATAGGTCTTGTCGGATTTTTATTCCTATCACTGCTATATGCCCAAACGCCATGCATTTAAAGAATTTGATTTGACATGCTTTTTCATTAGTAGATCTGGGAACAGTTTTCCTCACATCTGGTGCTATTACTTCTTTACCCTTCCCAGTGGGTATATTTTCTCTAGTAGTGTTAGGAGTAGTTTTGTCCACTATTCTCACTGTCTCACCAACCGCCTTTATCCTCCTTGATTGACCGTCAGCTGTTATGGGTCTAGTAGTGGTATTGGGCCACCTGCTTGGAGCCTTGAATAAGTTAGACCTCCTTTGCCTCTCCACCTTCAAGGCCAACTAAATAGCCTCATCAAGTGTACTATAGCACTACAGCTTAACAACATATGCTATCTCATATTTCAGACCTGAGACGAAGCGTGATAGGGTTTGTTCTAGAGGTTCGATTGACCTACATCTAATCATGAGGGTTTCAAATTCTTCCACATAATCATCCACTGTCTTGCCTCCCTGCCTCAAAGTCTATAGTCACATAAACAGTTCTTGTTTGTAGTGCTCAGGAATAAATCTTTTTCTCAACACCCTTTACATATCCCTCCATGTCTAAATCTCAGCCTCCCCATCCCTACGCCTGCTGATAATCAAATTCTTCCACCATAGTGTAGTGTATCCTGTAAACTCGACAGCAACTAAATGAACTCTGGTATTATCATTGATCTCGTAACAGTCAAAGAGACTCTCAACCTTATCCTCCTAATCCAAATAATCATCAGCCAATCCCTTGCAGTCATACAAAAGTATCTGCAGCTTCACATACTCTAATCCCCGAGGTAGCCTGAAATCCCAATTCTGATATAGATTAGCCCCAAAGTTGTTGTCCCTTTCTTCCCTATAAGGATGATGATCCCCATCGATCCTTCTATTCAGATTTCCATCTCCCACTACTCTATCTCTTTGAGGGTTCTGTGGAGCTACTCGAGGTGGTGCCTGAAGGTTCACCATTAGTGGTTGTGGCAATGTCATCCTATCAATCCTAATTGCTAAAGTAGCAACTATGGTAGTAAGATCTTAGAGCTGTTCTTCTAAAGTCCTCCTACCTGCAACATTATGACCCCAACCTCCACCAACCTAGCTATTAGTGATAGGAATAAAAATCCGACAAGACTTATCATTAGGGCAATAACTAAAGGATTTCGAATCTTGGCGATGATGACCCATTTTGAGCAAATCGACCTTGGAATTATTCGTTTACTAACCTCTTTTATCTTATTCATGTATTTTATATTCCAATAGGAATACTTATCATGCTTTACAGGGCAATGGACAAACTCACTTAAACTCAGCTTGTGGGTTATCCATGGACCGACCTGAACCGGCGATGAGTTGGGCCGATGGATCTTATAGAAGACCAGCATCTTGAAGAGAATTTCTTTTATGAATTTTTCATTTTTATGAACTATTTTTGGTTGTATTTGGTTTTGGGACACTTTTATTTCCTTGTAATTTTCATTTAGGGTTAGCCACCTTAAAAGTGGTAAACTTGTAATTTTGAGCACTTTTTAACCCTATGAGTAGCAAGTATAAATACTTGCTTAAGAGAGGGTTTGAGGAGGCTTAATTTTGCAGAAAAACACTTCACATTTTTGTGAGAGGGCTTAAGGTTTCCTAATTCCAAAATTCTCTTATCAATTTCAATCCCAAGAAGTTGGAATTGTGGTGAGTGCAACAATTGGCATTTGTTAAGTCATATCAATTCCTACTTGTTGTGTTTTCTTTTTCTTCTCTAGTGTGTAATATCTAGGGTTGGATTAGAACATTCTTGGTCAGATTTACTTGTTGTAGTCACGAATTCATATGATTATTTGAAGGAATTATCAAGTTGATTCAATTCATCTTTAAGGATTTCCTTGTTAACGTGATTTTCACCATTGGAAAAGGGATTGTTTTGTTACGGTTTTCTTTTATCAAATTGAGGCTTCATTTTCGTGGATTATATGAAATTAGAGTGTTTTTAGAAGCCATTTCCATTTTGGTATTCAGATTATGTCATTAGTTGTTTGAATTTCATCATTTCATCATTAGGTTTCATTTGAAAAGTGCCATTTTTTGGATCCGATTTTGCCTAGACTTGAGATATCTTTTCTTAAGTCTTTTGGATGTGCTTTTAAGTGTGTTTAGGCACATCATCTTTTTGGTATCAGAGCACATGTTGAGAGAATGGAATTGGTTTTATTTGATTTCGTGGAGTTAATCATCAATTAGGGTGATTTAGTGAAAACCGCAATTGTGTTGATTGTTGTGGTTTTGAGCTTGCAAAATTACCTTGGCTTGGAATTTAATTTGCTGATTGTTGGAGTTGGATTGGGAAGGTTGTTGTATCATCTTGTAATTAATAATTTTCGTGGAAGGAAGGAAGAATAGAATTGTTGTTAATTCAACAATTGTTTGAGCTTGAAAAAATTACCTTGTTCTTGCCGTGACTAGTTGTGGTGTGAGAGAGGTTGTGAAGTTTGTTGTTGTGATTTCGATTGTGTAATTCTGAATTGGAGAAGTGCAATTTCCAGATTTGAGGTATGAGTTAAGGAAGCAATTTGAATTTCAAAACACACATTAAGTCATTGTTTAATTGCATGTTCATTTGAATTTGAAAGTGGCTCCTTACCATTTATGGAACATTGCAATTAATGATCTCATTTTGAATTTGAACTTAAGCTGCCTTTTGTTGTGAGTTACAGTTTGAAACTTGTATAGAAGTGAAGAAATACAAGTGTGGAAGAGTGTGTATGTGTGTGCTGCAACGTGTATAAAAGGTATATGTGTGGGGAGTTGTGTTTTTGTAAAATTAGTGAAGGGTATGTATGTGTGGCGTTATGTGTGTATGTTAATTGAAGGTGTTGTAACGTGGTGAATTGTGTTGTGGTGAGGTGAGTGCAACGTGATTAGGTGTGTGTGGTGGTGTAAATTTGTGGAGTTTTGTGTAGTGCAAGGTGCTGCACATTAAGACTCATTGTGGGTGTAAAACTTTAGCGAAAAAGGAAAGTGAGTAATAGAATTTGAAATTCAAACAACTCATTAAATGTGTGAAAGTAATTGAACTAGTTACTTAAACACTTGTTTTTGAATTTAATTCTATCTACTTGAAAGTAGTTAAGTGTACTTCATTTGTGGTTTGGTTGTGTACTTGAACCTTGGAAGTGTGAAGATAATTATTGTATTGTTGGATTTTAGTACAATCATGTCTAGTGAAATGCTTCATTATGCTAACATATTGCATTGGGACATGACTTCTTTTCAAACCATTGATGAGGGACAAAGAGAAAACTTGTTCCATACTTCTTGTAGGGTACAAGGAAACTTGTGCGCAATTATTATTGATGGCGGTAGTTGTACTAATGTTGTAGCTACATCATTAGTATCGAAGTTGAAACTTGAAACTATCCCACATCCTAAGCCCTATACATTACATTAGTTGAATGATCAAGATGGTCTTTGTGTAACCCAAAGGGCTAAGGTACCCTTCAGTATAGGGGACAAGTACTATGATGAGCTTGAATGTGATATTCTTCCTCTTTGTGCATCCCATATATTACTTGGTAGACCATGGTTGTATGACAGGATGGTATTACATGATGGGTATAGAAATACTTATATGTTTAAAAAGGATGATAAACGTATAGTATTGAACCCTATGTCACCATCAAAGGTCTAGGAGATGCAAAGACAGATAAAACAACCATCATAGAATCTTGAGGATTATAGCCACATGATCAAACCTTCAGAGGACCAAATAGTGCAGACACGGGTATGCCAACCTTCAAAGGTTCTTGAGGGCTCTAGTAACATGAGCCGACCCTTAGAGCATAAAATTTGTCAAACACCGATGTGCCAACCTTCAGAGGATCCTGATGATCATAGTCAGACGAGCAGACCACCAGAGAGCCATACTATTCAGAGACAGTTATGTTCACCTTCAGAGGTTTTAGAGGGTAATGAGCAGTTGGGCCAACCATTAGAAGACCATGAAGATCAGCGACATACAGATGAGTTAGAAAAGGAGGATACAATATCAGTGAAATGGGTTGAGATAGGGGACACCTCAGTAGACAATGGGTCATTATTTGTGTTGCAGATGAGATACATCCTGGAAATGGAAGAGCGAAGACAATCACCACCTGTGGTATTTCAGATTTTGGGATTCTGCAGCAATATTTCTTCAGATGGTTTGCTAGGAGGAAACGAAGTCTCTACTGCATTTGATCTACCAGATTTGAGGACAAATCTTTTTGAGGCCCAAGGAGATGATAGGAATAAAAATCCGACAAGACTTATCATTAGGGCAATAACTAAAGGATTTCGAATGTTGGCGATGAAGACCCATTTTGAGAAAATCGACCCTGGAATTATTCGTTTACTAACCTCTTTTATCTTATTCATGTATTTTATATTCCAACAGGAATACTTATCATGCTTTACAGGGCAATGGACAAACTCACTTAAACTCAGCTTGTGGGTTATCCATGGACCGACCTGAACCGGCGATGAGTTGGGTCGATGGATCTTATAGAAGATCGGCATCTTGAAGAGCATTTCTTTTATGTATTTTTCATTTTTATGAACTATTTTTGGTTGTATTTGGTTTTGGGACACTTTTATTTCCTTGTAATTATCATTTAGGGTTAGCCACCTTAAAAGTGGCAAACTTGTAATTTTGAGCACTTTTTAACCCTAGGAGTAGCAAGTATAAATACTTGCTTAAGAGAGGGTTTGAGGAGGCTTAATTTTGCAGAAAAACACTTCACATTTTCATGAGAGGGCTTAGGGTTTCCTAATTCCAAAATTCTCTTATCAATTTCAATCCCAAGAAGTTGGAATTGTGGCAAGTGCAACAAGGAGAAATTGTGAGTAATATCGATTTATCTTTGTTGTTGTTCATTACTTCTCTAATGAGTCATATCTAGGGTAGATTTGGATCTTTCTTGGATATATTTGTGGTTTTTTTTCGTGAATAATCATCTTTTAAGATTGATTGTTCATTGAGCACTTGAATTACATATATCAATTTTAGTGCATTGGCATGAATTTGGTTTTGAAAGGGGAAGTGGAATTCACGGTTTGTGTTGCTTCATTTTGATCTGATTTCCACGTGATTCTCAAGCCTTATTGTGGTTACTTGGTTAAATTATCATTAGAGATTACAATTAAATCATTTGGACAACATTTCCATCAAAATCTTCAAAGGTGTTACGAGAATTGCTTACTAGTTGGACCGGTTTTGTGATTGATTTAAGATTGTTTTCTTGAATCTTTTAATTGTGCTTAAACTTGGATTTAGGCACATCAATTAGCTTCATTGCCAATTCCCCCATTCACAATTTCATTGGACATGTTGTGATTTAAGAAGTAATCCCACAAATTTCAACATACTCCTTCAACAACACCAACACACAAGTTTAACGACCACAATAATGCAATATCTCACTTTCCAAAAAGAATTATAGGCACAAAGAAATAATTTAGTACTCCAAGTAAAGTTCAATAAATGAAGTATACACACAAGTACTTTTAAGTAGTTAGAATTACATTAAACTACAAGTACTTAAGTAACTAGTCAATTACTTTCACACTTCAATGACTTGTTTGAATTCAAATTCTACTACTTAAACCTTCCTTTTCTTACCTTGATTCCACACTACAAATAACCACAATGTGCAACACCTCAACAAATACAAAAATACACAAATCCACCGCCACACTACTCCTTTTTTCTCATAGTGCTAAGATGCTTCACTAAAATTAGCAATATCCTTGACAACACATATAATAACTAACATCAAATGTACACAACCACTACTAATTAACAAGAATAGCTCCAAAATTCACTGCTCAAGCCACAATACAATTTCACTTCTACAATTATAACCAAAACCGCATTTTCCAAGCAAGCTATGGTAGCCTACTTTCAAATTCAAAAGAAGTTCAATAAATGTACAACTCCACAAATGGTAAGAGGCTTTTTCAAATTCAAATGACACACAATTAACTATAACTTAATGTGTGTTTTGAAATGTCAAATTAACTTCTTAATGTACACTTCAATTTTGATTTCAAATCTGAAAAAGACAATTGTAACTCCTCCACCTTTTTCGAAAACACACACTACACAATTCCACTTCACAATTGAAACACCACTCTTCCCCTTCACGGCTTGCTATTCATGCACTACACACTCACACTTCTTGTTAAATTCCCTTTACATAGAAAACCTCACAACAAAGGCAGCAATAAAAATTCAAATAATTCCACTAAATGCAACCTCTTCCATAAAAGGTAAAACAATTCAAATTCAAAAAACAATCCTTAATGCTACTCAATAACTACTTCAAATTAATGGATGTTTGAATTTCAAATGTTTTTCCTATTCTTTACTCAACTTCAAATCTAGAATTTAAATCCGAAATCACAAATTTTACTCCTCTAATTTCCAAAAATGCACACAACACCAATCCACTTCAACAAATGAACACTACTCTTCTAGGCTTCAAATTTCAACTTCCTCAAATGATCACAAGGATCACTTCCCCTTAATCAATCACAGCCAACTCAAGGATTCCAAGAGTATTCTAATCTCCAAATGTACAACCACTAATCAACAAGAGAACAAAATTCAACAATCACAACAACAAGATACAAATTCACGCCATAACTTGTTCTGTTCAAAATACTACACAAATCACCCTAATTTCCGATTTCAATTTGCAACCATTCCCTTCTCACAACCTCAAGCTCTGATACCAAATTATGATATGCCTAAAAGGGGATTAAGCACATACAAATTAAACCAAATAACAATCTCTAAGGACTAGCACAATTTGGTTCAAGGTGAAGCAATTATAGCGTGACCCTAATTGCAATTTATGGACCGAATGATGAATTACATGAAATAAATGAACACAATAGTATAATCCTCAATGGTAATCACAAGTGATACTCCAAAACCAACGTGATTACTAATAACAATCCACAAGAAAATAATTGTGATCCCCTTTCCACAACCAATACTTTCATAGCTCAAGAAGCATGCACAATAGATGAACCAAATTTAAGTGTAAAAGTAACTCAATTAAGCACAAAAATTCAAATGATTATGAAGCAAATATGACCAAGAAATATCCCAATTCAACCCTAGATATTACACACTAGAGAAGAAAAGAAATCACAACAAAATGAAATTGATATGACTCATAATTTCAAGTGTTGCACTCACTACAATTTCAACTCTTGGGATTGAAATTAATAAGAGGAAATTTTGAACTAGGAAACCCTAATTCTCTCATGTGAATATGAGTGTTTGTTTTGAAAAATCCATCCCCCCCTCCCCCCTTAAAACCCTACTTAAGCAAGTATTTATACTTGCTCCCCTTAGGATTAGAAAGCACACAAAATTACAACTATGCCACTTTTAGGGTGATCGGTGCTAAATGAAAATTACAAACAAAATGAAAGTGTTCCAAAAGGAAATACAACATAAATAGTCCATAAAATAATTACAAAGTATAAAATATTATAAATCTTCATGAGCCAATGCTTCAAAGTGGAAACAATCACAACGGGCCTTTGAATGCAAATCTAATGATATCCCGTAGCCATCAACTAATGTAGGACATGTTAGCATCCCATGTAGAAATATTATTGTACTTGTAAGATTATTTCTCAAATGCTTTTTAGATAAAAAGAAATAAAGTAAAATATGAGGGATTTAAATCATCATCCAAATCAAGTTCTGAAAGCATATTTGGTACCGAAACATTTCCCATCAGAATCTACCACTACAAGCCTCTAGGCTAAGCCAAGCATAAGCAGCATACACAATTAAGTTCATATAACATTTAATACCAATAAACAAATACCTAACAATCACAACCAATGAACATGGTAAACTTTTACTTAGAGAAGCATTATCACTATAGTCTCTTATGTCTCTAAGAAAAAGTTGTAAACTCGTTTAAGTATAAAAAACTAAACTTAGTTCTACTCTACACGTAATCTAGGTTTACTAATTGGTGAAGTCCTTATCCTAATTATAGAATTCCCTTCCTTGATGTCTGATTATATTTAATTCGTAATTTAGAATTAAAATATAATGAAATAGAATCAAATAGGAAGTGTTCGTGGACAATACAATCGTATAAGAGACTGTGCAAAGGATTACAGGTTAGAGCACAATCGTGCAAATGGCCGTATATCTTTCTATGTAATTTCATTATTTTAGTGTGCCTAATGATGTGCCTAACTAAATTTGATGGCAAACACATCAATCACAAGGTGTGAATAACCAATTCCCTCAACAAAATGGCGTATCAAATTAGTTCAAATAGGAATTCCAATTCACAAGTTTTGAAACTAAATGGATGTAAGAATAAATAAGTGTGTGATCTTGATGTGCTTAAAACCAAGATTGAGCACATACAAAACCAATTTGAAAGACAATCAAACTAGTCTTAATCTCATGAACAATGGCGTCAATTTCCAATGAATGTAACCAATTCTTCAATTAGGATGTAATCAATCTTAGATCCAAATATGATGATGCTCTGATACCAAAAGATGATGTGCTCAAAACCAAGATTAAGCACATGCAAATGAATCAAAGAAACAACTTCAATTCACAAATAAAAACCGGTTCAATGGGATCATGAATTGCATGAACCCTAATGGAGATTTAATGAAATCCAAAGGCTCAAAATTGCAATTAACAATCCAACAATGATAATCTTCTCCAATAAAACAACAATCACAAGAATTCCACGTGAATTACACACAAGAACAATAGGATCCAATTCCACAAATCTCCCTTACCACAATATCCTATTCAAGGTTCAAAATGATAAGCAATTGTTAATGGAAAATCACAGGTATGATAATTACTCAAAATAAACACTTTGAATTGATACCAATTCAAATCTGACCAAGAAATGTTCTAATCTAACCCTAGATATTACACACTAGAGAAGAAAAAGAAAACACAACAAGTATAAATTGATATGACTTACAATTTCAGTTGTTGCACTTGCCACAATTTCAACTTTTGGAAATTGAAATTGATAAGAGAAATTGGATCTAGGGAAACCATAAGCCCTCTCACGAAAATGTGAAGTGTATTCTACAAAAAATGGCCTCCCCAAACCCTACTATAAGCAAGTATTTATACTTGCTACTCCTAAGGTTAGGAATTGGTCAAGATTACAAATTTTTCACTTTTAAGGTGGCTAGTCCTAAATGAAAATTACAATAAAATGAAAGTTTCCCAAAAGAAAATGCAACATAAAATAGTTCATAAAGTAATTACAAAGTACAAAATATCATAAGTCTTCATGAGTCAATGCTTCGGAGCGGAAACAATCGCAGCGGATCTTTGATTGTAATTCTAAAGATGTCCCGTGTCCATCGACTAATGTAGGACATATTGGCATCCCATGGAGAATTATTATTGTACCTGTAAGATTATTTTTCAAATACTTATTAGATGAAAAGAAATGACATAAAATATGAGTGATTTAGATCATCATCCAAATCGATTTCTGAAAGTGTCGATGGTGCCGGAAATTTTCCCATCAGATCTTCAATAGAACAACACGCAAATGAACTAAAATTCAATCTCAAATTGAAATGAAAAAATCTAAAACTATACAACCCTAATTCACATGATAAGAACAAGTAGCCAACAAATTGTACTTAGATATTACTCACTAAACACATTTTGCAAAACAACAAGAGTAAGATTGATATGACTCACAATCCACCCTAGTTGACTATTCTCACAATTTCACAAAGAAATTGATGAGAGATCTTTGTATGCAAAGGATGAACCCTCACCATACAAAGTGTATAATTTTCTCAAAATGTAAAAAGCTCCTCAAAAATCCTAGTTAGCAAGTATTTATACTTGCTCCTATTAAGGTAAAAATACACAAAAAATTACAAAGATACCACTTAAGCGACCGGTTCCTAAAAGCACAAATTACAAATATAACCAACAAGTGACCGGTTTTAAATCAACAAATTACAAGTGCAAATGATCTTTAAGTGGTTGGTTCTTTACTTCAATTCAACATATTATGGACCAGTTCTTCTCTGACTGTAAGTCCATGAATAACCCATAAACTGAGCTTTAGCGAGTTTATCCATCGTCCTGTAAAAACCAAAAAAGCGTACCTGTTAGAATGCACAACAAATATGTAATAAAAAAGAAGTTACTAAACAAATATTTTTGGGGTCCAATTATTCAAAGAGAACTTTCATCGTCAAATTTCGTAACTGTTTGGCTCTTTATCTGGTAAAAGGTCCTATAGGATTTTGATTCCTATTATCTCCTTAAGCCTTAGGAAGATTTGTTCCCATCTAATAGGTCTTCATGAACATCATCGAGTAAATAAAGTGACAAGTTTGTAACATCAAATGCAGTAGAGATTCTGTATCATCCTAGCAAGTTATCTGTAAAAATATCACAATAATCTCCTAATACCTGAGATACCATAGGGGGTAGTTACTCTCGCCCCTCCATCTATTGGATATATCTCATCTGCAATACATATAATGGTCCATCATCCACTATGGCCTTCCCTAACTCAAACCGTCCCACCAATAATGTCTTCTTCTTCCCTATTTTACTTATATGTTTCTGAAACCTCTCGATCATCTGATGGTTTACTCATCTACCTCTGAACCTTTTGGACCTTTGATGGTTGACACATCTGTTTCTGAACCGCTTGGTCCTCTAAAGGTTGACACATCTAACTATGAACCTCTAAGACCTCTAATGGTTGACCCATCTATCTATGAAGCTCTTGGTCCTTTGAAAGTTAACTTATCTATCTTTGAACCTCTTGGACCGCTGATGGTGACATAGGGTTCAATACTATACGTTTACCCTCCTTCTGGAACATATAAGTATTTCTATAGCCATCATGTAAAACCTTCCTATCATACAACTAAGGCCTACCAAGCAATATATGGGATGCACATTCAATTTCATCACGATATTTATCCCCAATACTGAAGGTACCATAGCCCTCTAAGTCACATGGAAACTACCCTACTCACTTAGCTAATGCCGTTTATAGGGTTCTAGATGTGGGGTAGTTACAATTTGTAATTTCAATACTAATGTGATAGGAATCAAAATCCGTTAAGATCTATCATTAGGGCAGGAGCCAAAAGATTTCAAATCTTAGCGATGAGGGCCCATTTTGAATAAATCAACCCCGGAATTATTTATAAATTAACCTCTTTTCTATTATTCTTGTATTGTGTTTTCCAATAGGCACACTTATTTAGCTTCATAAGGCAATGGACAAACTCACTAAGACTCAGCTTGTGGGTTATCCATGAACCGTCCAAAAAACTGAAGATGAGTTGAACCGATGAATTCCATTACAGAGCTAACTTATTGAAGATTATTTTTGTACTTGTAATTTATTTTTCAACTATTTATTTTGTAATCTTTGTAGGACATTTTATTTGGTTGTAATTTGTCTCTTAGGACCAGCCACCCTAAAAGTGGTATAGTTGTAATTTTGTGAACTTTTTAACCCTAAAGGGAGCAAGTATAAATACTTGCTTAAGTAAGGTTTTAGGGAGCTTTTTGAACATTTTAAGATTACAAACTTTTGTTGCCATGAGGTTCATCCTTGCAAGCAATCCATCTCTTATCAATTTCATCTTTGAAATTATGGCGAAAACTAACTTGAAATCAATTATGAGTAATATCAATCATTTCTTGTTGCTACAAATTGTACTTAGTGAGTCATATCTAGCTGCTATCTATTGTTTCCTTGTGGTTTATGTGAATTTAGGGTTCTATTTTCATATTTGGAACTTTTAATTTGAATTGGAATCTTAGTTCATTTCCTATTATTCATCATGGAAATCTAGCAATTGATTGTTCTATATATCCTTTTGATTTCCATCTTCGTAAATTAAGATTAATTTATGAAGGAGTTGATCAAACCAAGTGATATTGATTGTTAGTATATTCACACCTATTGTGGAGTTTATTTCATTGGATTATGTTACATACTTGAATCATTTAAGCATATCTCCTTTTGGTATCACATCTTGCTCGGTTTTAACATCTGGATTTCATGAGAAATTAGGGGTTTATCCTTCTTGCATGACATGGGTGTTGATTGGAGTTCATCATTATGCTTAGTCATTTTTAGGCAGATCATAATGAGGCAGTCACAACATTAGTACAACTACCACCATCAATAATAATAACACACAAATTACCTTGCACCCTCCAAGAAGTGTCAAACAAGTTTTCTCTTTGCTCATCATCAAGGGTTGGAAAAGTAGTCAAGGCTCGGTGTATTACATTAGTAAACAAATACAAATCACTTGACATGGTTGCTTACTAACTTCAACAAGCCAACAACACACTTCACCACACACACCATGGCAACACACACTCACACACCCACAGTGTAATAAACAACTAATGCAACACACATCCTTAACTGCTTCACACACACACTCCCATAATCACGCTGCACACACTCTCCTACGGTTCACTTTACTTTATACCACAACACACACTTCCACACTTCAATTATAGTTACAACAAGTAGAAATAATAATAACACTTCTCCAATAGTAAGTTAATAATTCTAACTAAGCAAAGTGTTCAAGCATCAATACATAATAACTTTCACACTTTAATGTTTTCTTTTGAAATTCAAATTTAACCATTACAACTCCCCTTTCAATCACGGCACATATACACACTTACACTCTATGTGCAGCACCCTTCTCCACAACACAATACGTTGCAACACCCTTCACAACACAAACTCACTTTTCCACATACACACACCTCAACCACGATGCAAGCTTCAAACATAACCCACACTTACACTCCATGATCCAACACTTCTACAATCCACAAAACACTCACTTCACAACACAATCACGACACAACAATTCAAATACTACTTCTTAATGAAGCCTCTCCACAAATGGTAAGAAGCAATTCAAAATTCAAATAGCATTCATTCAATACTATACAATAACTTCTTCAAATTTAATGAATGTATATGAATTCAAATAATTTTCCTATTCTCTACGTAAGGCAAATCTAGAAATGCAATTGACAATCCTCAATTTTCGAAACCACAAACAAGTAATTCACTCCTCTTTTGTCTCAAGAAATGTATCTACAATTTCGAAACAAGCACAAGGAAAACGCATCTCCTAATTCCCCTTCTCTTCACGGCAAGTTCAAGAACAAAAGGACTACTACAAGATCTCCACTTCCACTTCAACAATCACAAATATAATGCAACAAAAACCATGATAAACTACTATATTTTCACTTCAACAATTTGGATCAAGAAGTAAAATTCAAGAACCCTAAATTTCAATTAAAGTTCACGTAAACCCAACTCCACAACCTATGCTCTAATACCAAAAATTATGATGTGCCTAACCAAATTGGATGGCAAACACATCAATCACAAGGCATGAACAACTAATTCCCTTAACAAAATGGCATATCAAATTACTTCAAATAGGAAGTCCAATTTACGAGTTTGAACACTAAATGGATGTAAGAACAAACAAGTGTGTGATTTCCAATGGAACAACACATAAATGAACTAAAATTTAATCTCAAATTGAAATGAACAAATCTAAAAATATACAACCCTAATTTACGTGATAAGAATAAGCAGCCAACAAATTGTACTTAGATATTACTCACTAAACACAATTTGCAAAACAAAAAGAGTAAGATTGATATGACTCACAATCCACTCTAGATGATTCTCGCCACAATTTCACAAAGAAATTGACAAGAGATCTTTGTATGCAAAGGATGAATCCTCACAGCAAAAAGTGTATAATTTTCTCAAAATGTCAAAAGCTCCTCAAAAACCCTAGTTAGCAAGTATTCATACTTACTCCTATTAGAGTAAAAATACACTAAAAATTACAAAGATGCTACTTAAGTAGCTAGTTCCTAGAAGCACAAATTACAAATATAACCAACAAGTGACTAGTTTTGAATCAACAAATTACAAGTACAAATGATCTTCAAGTGACCGCCGGTTCTTCACTTCAATTGAACATATTATAGACCAGTTCTTCTTTAACTTATGTAGATCCATAAATAACCTACAAATTGAGCTTTAGTGAGTTTATCCATCATCCTGTAAAAACCAACAAGCGTACCTACTGGAATGCACAACAAATATGTAATAGAAAAGAAGATATTAAACAAATATTTTTGGGGTCGGATTGTTCAAAGAGAACCCTCATCGCCAAATTTTGTAACCCTTTAGCTCTTATTTTGATGAAGGGTCCTATAGGATTTTGATTCCTATCACCTAAGTATACAAGCATGTCCTTTGTTTATGTATCTTTTTATAGACATTCGTGTTTCTACGTCAGCAAGTACACAAGTGTATATCTAACTATGTAAAATAGCATTCATCACGAACCCCTTTTTCCTTTTCTCCAATTTGTTCCTAAGCCTATCTCCTAGAATTCTAAGTCTAATTAATCAACTAACACACTAATTCTAACAAATTATGTGAAATTGTGTACTTACTTGATTTCATTAGTGATTTGAATCCCCAATTCATCCAATTCTATGCCCATTCCTTTTTTGCTCTCATTCTATATCCTATAGTGTGTCAACAATTTCATTTATAGGTTCACCAATCTATCCTTATAATAAATAATCTTGATGATTATAACCCTTACTTGATGAATTCAAATTGGTTTTACGTTCTCCTCTAAGTCGCTTATGGTCTCTATAAAGTCTCTCTTAGGTTTCTATGGTTACAATTGCACAAATGAGGGAAAAGCGAGAGACACTAGGTTAATACGACTTATATACTCCTACCAAGGAAAGACTAAACTACCCCCATAACTTTTAACTATTTACTTCTTTAACCTTAATCTTATTTTATATTAACTATTTAATAAATATGATTATTTATATACAAAGACATGTATTTACATAATTTCTAATCAAAACAAGGTTATCAGGTGGACAAATCCATGCTAGTGAAAAGATATTCGGTGACAATTAGGTTGTTACAAGAATTTGGATGGTAATCATTCAGGACTCATTTCCAAAATTTTCTAACAATTGACTTAAGTGTATAACTAAAAAGATTCAAAAACTAAAAGATTTGAAAGAACAAGACTTAAGATGGGAATATTGAAGGAAATTAATTAAAAAATAAGTTTATTTCTTATTGTATTTTATTCATTTTTATTAAGTGAATTTGACTCAATTCTTGACTATCTAGAAGATTACTTCAATATTTGATGCAACAAAGCACTGTAAGTATCTACAATGATTATTATTTTGCTTGTGATTATAGTATAGTTGTACTTAAGAGATATATCTATCAATTGGTGATGTGTGGCTTTTATGAGTTGTGTATCTGGTTGACTTGTTTTAAATTTTTCTTGAGAAGATATTCTAATCTATCGTAATACCTTACTTGTTGCATTAATTCGTTGATATCTTGCTGAGTGTCCATTGATTTGGTTGATCACCAAAAAGAATATAATCTAAGTATATTAAAGCCTACATTTAAATGAATGATGTGTCATATCCTTCTACATAATCAAACTATTGTCATCATTGTCACACGGTACATGAATAGGATAGCCTTAGGGTAGGTTCCTACTCCACCATTAATAAACTAAATGATTCTAAGGATTATCTTATTTTTAGTAGAGCTGAGTTTGTGTTACTACTTAGGGTTTGCATGCATTTAGAGGCAAGGAGATTAGGAGAAATGCTTTTTCATTTCATTTTTCTAAGACCATGCATGGAAGATCATTCTCCTATGGCATAATTAGGTGGTTAGGGAAACATAACTTTCTTTTGTTTTTTTAAGACCTTCCATGAAGACCCTTCTTCTAATGTAACTTTTATTTCTACCCTAAGGTGTGATCAACTCTAAAGCAATATTTAGGAGCCAAGGATGCAATGCTAAGTGAACCCTTACATTATTTTGGATAGGTCTATTATTGGGAGGGGGGATCAAGGGTGGGTTGTTCGGTGGAATACCCTAGACTTCATGGAGTTTTCTAGTTGACCTCATGTGATGATCGCATTCATATGGCTTATTCATGCATAGCATATGTTTAAATAACTTGCTTGAAAAATTACATGAGATGATATCTCACTAAACCAAATGTAGCTTACACCTAAATAGACTTCCATTTCTACAGGAACCTTTCTAGACATATTATGGCAGAACTGATCATACGGTAAGTTGATATGCATAGAGGGCTATGGGATTGAAAGATAAAGGAAGAAGACTAGTTAATATAGTTTTTCTTTGGATTTTCTTAAATTTTATGGATGACTGTAATATTATCATCACTATTATTAAGCTTCTTTAAGTTGATGGATATGTACTATTATAAAGAGCACTCATGAAATCACAAGCCAAATCATAGTTATAATTTATAATTAATGCATAGTTAGTTATTTAAAATCATTAAAATATTGTTGTATAGAAACTCATGATCCATGGTGTAGCTAGTGGTAAAGATGTCATATGTGCTATGTTGAAGTTATTAACTAAGCATAATAAAGATTACTCATTAACTTTAATATAGTACATAGTGGGTTGTTATAACTAGAGTACCCTTTAGGGTGTAACATTAGTTTCACTAAAAAGCCATATATATTACAATGAGATAATTAGTGACATGTTAACAAAGTGATAAAGGAGTATAAGAAATTATGTATAGGCATCAATCTTGTGGTATAGAGTTTAAATGCAACATAAACTTGACAATTTTTTTTCCCATTGCTTGTGGCTTTGAGTCCTAAGGATTGACATTGCGCATTAATTTGCCAATAACATAAGTTGTTTTAAACATTAAAGTTCAATAATGAACTATGCACATGAGTGCACGAAATGAGGCTAAACGGGACATCTTACTAAGGTATCTATACAAATATAATGGGATCAGTACTTTGTTGTAGGCTCGCTAGATCAAGGAACTCTAGAATGTGACTTTCTTAAAGAGAAGTTTCCTTAACTGGAATACAGACGGCGTGTCATCACTAGTGAATTTGACAATGTCTGCCCTAAATAGGTTGGAAGTGTGACAATTTGCGAGGTTCTCGTGGGATCTAACTCATTGATCATTAACCATCGAATTTTAATAAAATCTTCTAGCTCCTCCTACTGGTCACCCGTAATATCAAAAATTCTATAGGAACTTTTTGTGTTTTGAAATTTTACATTTAAAATTTGAAGTTGTTAAATCTCATACTCAATCAAACTTTTATTTATTAAAGTTTATAAATAAAGTTTGAAATCTGTAAATATCAATATATAATCCAACATTTACTTGTCAAATTTACTACTTACGCCATCTTGTAAAAAGATAGCATATTAGATACTTATTGAACAAAAAAATATAAGTATGAAATAATCACAAGTGAGGTAGTAGTTCAATTAAATTTAAAATTTAGTAATTTCAACTTTTAGATAAAAAAATTACAAAAATACTCAAAGTTTAGAATAGTATCCCTTTACCTAAACCCCAGCATCCCAACATTAGCCAGTTCAACACAGCATAAAGCTTCTGAAGGCTCAATTTATTTTGGCCATGTCATGCACGAGCCTTGAGGCCTAGGCCTGTTCAAACCTTTTTTGGTTTACTCGGATCAATAACCAACTATCAAGGCCCCAGACCATTAACTACTAGAGTTTACAAAGCTCTGACTTAGCAAAGAAAAAGAAAAAAAATCCTATGCTTATATGGTGATTTGAACCTAAGACTTCATATTTTTATCGGAGTTTGCATCAAGCTAAATTGTACAAGTTATAAGCAACAAATAGATAATTAATATATTTGTTTGAAAATAGTAATCCATCATAATTCATACATACTATGTTATACATTGTGCTAGTAAATTATTGGGAAAATGTGTTCATTGTAGGATTTTGTGAAAGTTAATTTATTTTACTTTAATATACAATATTTAATAATATTTTATGTTCTGATACAACTTTAACTGAGTAAGGTTTTTATGTGCGAAAGGCTCCCATTACCATGAATCTATCAATTTCATAATATTATCATCTTACAAAATGAATATATCTATTGGAAAGCCATTAACCTCCTATCACTTTAAAGACCAATAAGAAAGCATTGTCATCATTTAATCATGTGCAAATTTTGCATGCACATGGATATGATAGACCGGAACAACATAGGCACTAAAATTTCGTCTGGCGACTTGACACAAACACAAAAGTACTATGGATCAAACTCACTTATGCACAACCCAAGGATGAAAACGATTTGAATCTGCTTGCTACGACCCAAGTGCACCCATTGATACACTAGCTCAAGATGCATACATAGATGAGGACACTAAAACAAATGGAGGTGTCATGCTCCAAAATCGCAGGATATGAATAGTATGTTGTATATTCCTATATATGATGGGAACATGCAAAGTTCATAATAAATTAAAAATATAGAGTTATCTTATTAGATGATGATGATGATGATAACAATAATAATTTTCTTAAAGATAATTGTTGAATTTTCTAATGCTTCACATTATAAAGACAATACCTGAAAAAAAATAAATCATTCTCAATAAATCTACATAGGATATTGTTTCACTTGGTAGGTAATTGTATATTCATGATCTAAACAACAAACGCCATGCCCCATTACCTAGGATTCAACCACCTCATCACATATTCATATCACAAAATGAGTGTGCAAAAGATAAAAAACCCGCTATATTCCACAATTACACATAAGAACTACTAAACACAAGAAAAGGTATCATTATAAAGTTATAAAATCCATAAGTTGCTCACATGACCAAACTTTAGTCAAGATATTACAACCGTTGAATCAATTAAAACAGTATACATAAGTTGTACATGATTAAATTGTTACAACAATCAAAGCTACTATTATCATTCCTACTCCCTAATATAAATCATATCCAAGTTCATCTTAGGGTTCCAAGTATTACTTAAAATAAGTCCCACAAGAGGTGAGTTAAAGCCTAGAATATAATCACCACATGCACGGACATATGCCAAGCAAAAGTGCGATACCCAAAAAAATAAATAAAATAAAATAAATATAATAGCAATGGCATTAAAAATAATAAGTTGTTAAGATGGGAGGCAAAATAGTCTTTTTCATTGGAAACTATAAATTCCCCTAGTCGTAACCTTACAATCTCATGTCCTCTCTTTTCGCATGCTCTATATCTAATAGGAAGCTCTGTCACTCAAATCTCTTCTATCAACATGCATGGTTCCACACTGTAAAGTACAGAAAACCACTTCCTTCTTAGTCACTTTTTCATACAGATTAGTAGTAAGTCTTTTAGGGATTTTCGGTGTAAAAAATATACAAGATTTGTAAAGGTTTTTGGTATAATCACAAACTTTGGAAAATCAAAGCAAGTAAGTCATAGAATACTCATATAGATTTTGTGTTTTGAGACTTTAATTTTTGTAGAATTAGAAGTGAAAGAGTTAGTTTTGGGAATTGAGATGGTAGATGAGTGGATTTAGAAAATAGGAAGAAGAAGAAAAATGCATTGATAGGTACATAGCCAAATACACTACCATATTCTTGAGCATATACCTTATCCTTTTTGCATAGAGAGATGTGCAACCATATACACAATTGTGTTTCTCCCTGTGTTCTTCTACACGACTATGCTTCCTTGAAACTTTCATGTTACACTTTTTTTTTTCCATTTTTCATTATCCTTTCTTCTAACTTAAAATGTGTAGGGAAATAACCAAATCACTTGCAGTAGCGAAACCAAATGATCATAGGAAATGTTTTAAGTTAATACTGACAATAGTGTACTTTTGTTATATAATAGGTTATGATAGTATTAATAACTGCAAAAAAATCAAAACGGTTCTTCTAGGTATGTGTTTGCCATATTTGATACTTATGTTTACTAGAATAGGTAAGTCAATGGAATTAACATATATTTGAATTAACTTTGCTTGTTGCTTGTATGTAGCTCGGCCTAAGGGTTAGAGATGGCAGCTCCTTAGGGAGTACCTTAATAATCGGTATATAGTTTTGTCCCTACTAAAGTTCTATACTAAAATGATATATGGTAGATTTTAGAAGTATTGGGGTTAAAGGTGGCAATTCCCAACCTAGGATTATATATATGGATTATATGATATGACGGGGTCATGATTACCCATGTCTTATTTGTTAGCTAAATCAAAGATAATGAATTTAATGATTGTGATATATTTGTTTCATTGCATGTGTATAATATAATTGTTGTGGCACATACATATGCTTATGATACTCACGTACCAGGTTTAGGCATTTTTTTTTTTTAGCTACAAAACTTTGGCAGTGGGTTCAATGTTAGGACATCGAGACATACAAATAAAATAGGAGGCTATAAGTCTACTTTTGATTAAATTAAGGTAAATTTTAAATTATTTAGAAAATTTTAGAGTTATGTATATCATCAAATGAATAGAAGATATTTCAATGTGATATTTAAGAAATTGAGGAGTTATTTTATTCTGTGAAGACAAAAAATATTTGCGATTTTAAACAAATTAAGAGCTTTAGTGATGTGCCTAATTCCACTTCCAAGCACAATCAAATGACTCAAGAAAACAAGTCTCAAGTCTTATACAAAACCAGTCCACCAAGGAAGCAATTCACGTGACACCTTTGTAGATTTTGATGGAAAATGTTGTTCAAATGATTTAATTATAATCTCTATTGGTAACATTAACCAAGTAATCACAATAAGGATTGAAATATCACATGGAAATCAGATCAAAGAAAGCAATAAAACCATGAAATCCACTTTCCCTTTCAATCACAAATTCACGCCAACACTAAAAATGATATATGTAATTCAAGTGCTCAAGGAAACAATCAATCTTACAAGATTGTTGTCCATGAAATAGAACCACAAATATGTCCAAGAAAGATCCAAATCTACCCTAGATATGACTCACTAGAGAAGAAATGAACATACAACTAAGATGGAATCAATATGACTCACAATTCTCCTTGGTCGCGTTCGCCACAATTCCAATTCTTAGGTTGAAATTGATAAGAGTTTGGAACTAAGGAAAGAACCCTAATTCACACATGAAATGTGTCTCTCAATTATGCAAAAATGGCCTCCTCAAACCCTCTTCTAAGCAAGTATTTATACTTGCCACTCCTAGGGTTAGAAAGTGGTTAAAATTACAAGTTTGCCACTTTTAATGTGGCTAGCCCTAAATGAAAATTACAAGGAAATAAAAGTTTCCCAAAACCAAATACAACCAAAATAGTTCATAAAAGAAGAAATATATAAAAGAAATGGTCTTCAAGATGTCGGTCTTCTATAAGATCCATCGGCCCAGCTCATTACCGGTTCAAGTCGGTCCATGGATAACCCACAAGCTGAGTCTGAGGGAGTTTGTTCATTGCCCCATAAAATATGATAAGTGTGCCTATTGGAAAACATAATACAAGAACAATATAAAAGAGGTTAATATATAAATAATTCTGGGGTCGATCTGCTCAAAATGGGCCTTATCGCCAAGATTTGAAATCCTTTAGTTCTTGCCCTAATGATAGGTCTTATCGGATTTTTATTCTTATCATCTCCTCGGGCCTCAAAAAGATTTGTCCTCAAATCTTGCAGATCAAATGCAATGGAGACTTTGTTTTCTCCTAGCAATCCATCTGAAGAAGTATCTCTGTAGAATCCCAATTTCTGAAATACTACAGGTGGTGTTTGTTTTCTCTCCTCCATTTTTAGGATGTATCTCTTCTGCAACACAAATAATGATCCATTATCCACTAAGGTGTCCCCTAACTCAACACATTTCACTGATATTGTATCCTCCTTTTCTAACTCATCTGTATGTCGCTAATCCTCATGGTCTTCTAGTGGTTGGCCCAATTGCTCACTGCCCTCTAAGACCTCTGAAGGTGAACACAAATGTCTTTGAACATTCTGGCCCTCTAATGATAGACTCATCTGACCCTGATCCTCAGAATACTCCAATGGTGTACTCAACTGCTCGTGAACCTCTAGTGTCTCTGAAGGAGAACATAACTGACCTTAAATAGTTTGGTTCCCTGGTAGTCTACTCTTAGTAACCTGGAATGAATAGGATTGCCTCTATCTTTCCACTTTCAAGGCTAACTGTATAGCCTCATCAAGTGTACTATATCTCTGAAGCTCAACTACACAAGCTATCTCATACTTCAACCCAAATACAAAATGTACTAGGGTTTGTTCAAGAGGTTTAACTGATCCACATCTGATCACTAGTATCTCAAACTCCTGTACATAGTCATCCATTGTTTTACCCCCCTATCTCAGTGTCTAGAGATACATAAATAGCTTATGCCTATAGTGTTTCGATACAAACCTATTCCTTAAAACTCATTTCATGTCTCTCTAAGTGTGTATTTCGATCTCTCCATCCATTTGCCAACTGATCACCATATTTCTCCACCACAAAGCAGCATACCCTGTGAACTCTACAGTTGCAAGGCGTACCCTAGAGTCTTCATCAATCTCATAACACTTGAAAAGACCTTCAACTTGGTCTTCCCAATCTAGGTAATCATCTGTAGAATCCCTACCATCAAATGAAGGCATTTGTAGCTTCACATACTCTAATCCTTGAAGTAGTCTAAATTCCCTATCCGAGAATGGATTAACCTCAAAATTATCATCTCTGTCTTCCCTAAGAGCATGATAATCTCCTTTTACTCTAGGTGGTGCCTGAAGGTTTACCACAAGTGGTGGTGGTAATGTAATCCTATCAATTCTTGTTACCAATGTAGCAACAATTGTGGTAAGGTCCTGAAGTTGCTCATCTAGAGTTCCTCCACTTGTATTTTGATGACCTGGTCTACCACCCACTTGGCTATTGGCCTCATTGCCAATGTCCCCATTCACACTATCATATGACATGTTTGTAGATGCGATTTATCTGAAGTACAAATGTAATCTCAAATAATTTGTAGCACACTCCCTTCACTTTACCACGTCACAATAACAAGTTTAGATAACAACATACACACTTATACACCCACGGTGCAACAAGTCACCAATGCAACAAATACTTCTTATCACTTCAAGTATAGCAGAATAAGTGAAGCACAAATAAATACTTCCAAGTAGTTAAGATATTGAATTCAACTAAGCAAATGTTTAAGTAACAATACTTAATAACTTTCACACTTAAATGCTTATAATTGAATTTCAAACTTCACTACTTAACTTCTTTAATTAGCCACGGTTCCCACTCACACTTTATCTTAATGTGCAGCACCTTACTCCACACAACTCCACAAATTTACACCACCACACACACCTCAATCACAATGCACTCACTTCACCAATAACTCCCACGGCAACAACAACAAATTGCACTATACTTCTACGGCAATGATAACAAACAGCTACAACAACAAATACACTCCCACTTTCTATGGCAAGGATGACAACAAAAAACAATATGCCACTTCCCACAAATGTATTCCGAATATGCACAATAGACAGCAACTTCAATTTGAAATTCAAACCACTTCACTAATTGCAAGCCTTCTTCAATTGGTAAGTAATGAATTTAAATTCAAATAGCACTCATTAACTCCCACAACTTAATGGAATGTGTTTGAATTCAAATAGATTCCTTACTACTCAAAATCAATGCAAATCTGTAAATTGCACTCCTCCTATTCAAAATTACACAATGGAAGTCACAACAACAACCTACACAACCTCCTTCACGCCACAACTAGTCACGGCAAGAATAAGGTAATAATTTTTTTTTTTTTCAAGCTCACACAATTGTTGAATTAACAACACTTCAATTCTTCCTTCCTCCCACGAAAATTATTAATCACAAAATGATACAACAACCTTCCCAATCCAACTCCAACAAGCAGCAAATCAAAATTCCAACCAAGGCAATTTCACAAGTCACAAACTACACAACACAATTTGATTAACCATAATTGAAGATGAATATCACAAAATCAAACAACCATAAATCCCTTCTCTCAACATGTGCTCTGATACCAAAAGATGATGTGCTTAAAACCAAGATTAATCACATACAAAAACCAATTTGAAAGACAAAGAAACAATGTCAATCAAACTAGTCTCAATCACATGAACAATGGTGTCAAATCTCAATGTTTATGACCAATTCTTCCAATGAGGATGTGATAAATCTTAAATATCCAAATTAGATTTCTCTGATACCAAAAGATGATGTGCTCAAAACCACTTCCAAGAACAATCAAATGACTCAAGAAAAACAAGTCTCAAGTCTTATACAAAATCGGTCCAAGTGACTAGGAAATTGCATGACCCTAATGGAATTATGATGAAATCCAATGATTCAAAGATTCAATTAACTTCCACTAATGAGAAATTTCACTAATCAACAATAAGAACAAGATAATTTCATGTGAAATGGATGAAAAAGACAAGCTCAAAAATCATGAACTCACGCCCTTCTAACCTTGCCAATTCACGCTAATCACTAAGAGCAATTCAATTCTCAATGAACAATCAATCTTAAAATATGATTATTCTCGAAAACAAACACAAATATATCCAAGAAAGATCCAAATCTACCCTAGATATGACTCACTAGAGAAGAAATGAACATACAACAAAGATGGAATCGATATGACTCACAATTCCCCTTCGTCGCACTCACCACAATTCCAATTCTTGGGTTGAAATTGATAAGAGTTTGGAACTAAGGAAAGAACCCTAATTCACACGAGAAATGTGTCTCTCAATTCTGCAAAAATGGCCTCCTCAAACCCTCTTCTAAGCAAGTATTTATACTTGTTATTCCTAGGGTTAGAAAGTGGTCAAAATTACACATTTGCCACTTTTAAGGTGGCTAGCCCTAAATGAAAATTATAAGGAAATAAAAGTGTCCCAAAACTAAATACAACCAAAACAGTTCATAAAAGAAGAAATATATAAAAGAAATGGTCTTCAAGATGCTGGTCTTCTATAGGATCCATCGGCCCAACTCATTATCGGTTCAGGTCGGTCCATGGATAACCCACAAGCTGAGTCTAAGGAAGTTTGTCCATTGCCCTATAAAATATGATAAGTGTGCCTGTTGGAAAACACAATACAAGAATAATAGAAAAGAGGTAAATATATAAATAATTCCGGGGTCGATCTGCTCAAAATGGGCCCTCATCGCCAAGATTTGAAATCCTTTAGTTCTTGCCCTAATGATAGGTCTTGTCGGATTTTTATTCCTATCATTTAGTGTGTCATTATTTAATAATGACACATGACAGGTTATGACATTGTAGGTTCTAGGGTGTTACAAGAAACATCAAATACAACTTATATCTAATAAAAACATTAGGTTATTATCATTATTTAAGTGTTGCACATAACACTTAGAGTAGCTTATGACTTCTTATGCATTCATAAACACATACCCACATGCAATTGATTCACTATAACCATTTAATCTGGTCACACAACCCAATTAGATTTTTATTTTTTTTTTCATTAAAATATGGGTCATAGATGATTACCCACTACCATAGGTGGATCAAATGACCCAGGGTCATAACCTACCTATCTATATGTGGCCATTTCAACCACCCTAAGATTAGGTGGTGGCTGATTTTTTTTTTTTTTATAAATTTTATACACCTTTTTTTCTAGTTTTGTAATTTTAATAATTACATTAATTTATATATATACTTATATTTTTCACCTTTGTTTTATGCATGTGTTCCTTTTTTTCCATTTTTTTTAGTACCTTATATATATAATTAGATACTTTTTTAGTTTTTTATAATTTTGTATACTTTTTTCTTTTTTTTTTCTTTCTTTTTTATTTGTAATAAAATAGTCACACAAACACCAAATCAACACCATTAGCCACATTAGATTAAATTAACAATGTTATGATGAAATCTTCTATTTGAATCATATAGCATAATGTTGATCTTTTATATTAATTACTTAAGAATTTGATTTTTTATTTGAACTTAACTTCAAAATTGACACATAACAGTTTCATCCCAAAGTCATTATAAGACTAATCATTAGCACAACTAATCTACCACGACCATCCATACAACCATCTTATAATATGATACGATTCCAAGAGCTAAGATACGAGCACCAATGAAAAAAAAAGTCAATCTGAGCTCTAGGTGGCAGTACGGGGTCCAAAAAAGAGGACATAGGCATCGGGAGGACCCAAGGCAAAGTTCGGCCAGCCTTAAGCCGGCCTTGAATAGAGGTCGGTCGAGTTAGCTTCAAGGTTGCCGACCTTGGAGCAGGCTTAAATGTAGGTCGCCAGCTTAAATGAAGGCTACCGGCCTATGTATTTTGGCCGCCGGCCTTGAATGGCCTCGCACAATTTTTTTTAGGATAATATAATTAGGCGTCCTTAGGGTTTTTCGAGACATAATGTTATCTTTGTTGTAAACAAAAACACTTTAAGTGTGTGTGTGAATCCTCTTTGGGACTCTTGAATATTGAGAATTGATTTTCACTTTATTCGTGTTGTTCTTATCAAATTTTTTGTTCCTATAAAATTTGCAGCGAGCATTGTTATTGAATTCTTGGAATTCTATAACCTTAGTGATTGATTTATAGAACGTAGTCTCTGTCATTCTATGATTTGATTGTGAATTAGTTTAATTTTATCAATCTTGGCATCTATAGATTGGTAATTTTATCCATATCCTTTGATTGTTACTTCGTTAGTACTAAATACAAAAAACCCTAAAAATTGTAACATTTGATTGTTATTGACAGTTTAATTTGTGTGGAAGGATTCTATTTCAAATCTGTATCATAATACCTATGAAACTCAGTTGTAGCTTCCCCCAAGTACATTAACATGTATTTTAACTCACTGACGAATAACATGTTGACCCTAAAAACACATGCACAATAGCACCAATGTTAATCTATACCGTCACATCATTCTGGATTATTGCCTCCATCAAAATGATGCAACTACTAGCCCATGATCACTATACAATCATCAATAATTTTAGATCTCTCAATTGAGGTATATGCATAATCAACAAACAATTAATGTGTTTCGATATTTTTAGGTTCATCAAATTGCTACCTAAATAGTTATGAACATTAAATAAGGTTTACACTTAGATTGTGCTCAACAATTTCAAATTGGTTGCACAAATAATCAACTCTTGATACACATATTTCTTAAGTTATTAAACTCCCAATTATACTATAGATTTGTAAACCTAAATTTAAGGATTAATTTCTTGCTTAATTAGGTAATTATGATCTAGGGGTAACTCCATTGACCTAGGGGTTACTAAGTCAACCACAAACACAATCATAAAGGAGGAGTAGTTAACTAGATAAGCAAGTTGATCAATCAACTCATAAAAAGGTAGGGCTATTAACCCAAGGTATAACACTAGTCAAACAACCATTACTTCTAACCATCCCCTCCTCAAAGAATAGCCTTAACCAATCAAGGTTAAGGGATAATTGATCGCATGTCTTCCTCAATCAACTCTTAACTTCAATACTCATTCCTAAAGAAACCTTAATTGAAATTTTCCCCAAATTCAACCACAATTCAATTCATCTTCAATCACAATTCCAAGAAGCAACATTACATCACTAATTTGTGTAACAAACATGAATTTATAATGTACATTTTATATTTAAGAGAACATTAAATCACAAATTCATAAGACGTTGTTTGTATTTTATAATAAAATTCTAATTGTCTAACTTCAACACTAAAATAATCTAAAATTAATAATTTGCACATATCCTAAAATCATGGTAACAATAAGAAAAGGATGAGTCACTACACCTTTTTTTCATCATTAACACAAATTTAACATCCCTGTACTAAACACCACAAGTCTATAATATTGCTACTTCCATAGTTTTCTTCAATGAACATAGATGGTGGCTTGGGAACTTCATGTAATATCCACACATAAAGTGGAAACAACACTTACCAATACTTGCATATTTGCCTTACATGTATACCATACTATTCGTGCCTTGAAATCACCAAATATATTAATTAGCACTTTAATTGAGAGGAGAGAAGGAACAATCGAGGAAATGGAAGGGATTACCATGAATTCTTACACAAAATAGAAGTGATGAGGATCAGCTAGCATCACAAAGGAAGGAACCAAAATCTCATGAGCCATTACATGGTATTGGAGGCCCGATGACCCGAGCTAGAGCTAAAAGGATGAACGAAGCTCTACAAGGACTAATCATGGACTTGCAGGCCCAGGAATCAAGCTACATAGAAGGAAAACATAAATGTGTCAACTTGATTCACGTGACCATGGAAGGATGAAATATTTTAGGAATATTATATATTTACGTGAACAATACATTAGATGATACATTCAGTTTTATTATTATTTGTTGGTTTGTTATGCATGTTATTTAGTTGCGTAATTGCTGACAAAAGAATAAGGATAGAATAGGTAACTTAGGATTTTCATATTGTGTTAGGTTTTTTCCATATTGTATTCGTGTGCTATATATATCATATTAGGGGCCGGCTAAGGAAAAGCTTTGATATATGAAAACACATCTTTTTCGTGAGATACGAAATACCTCTTTTTGTTCTTTTGCAAAAAAAATTTTCCATATGATTCTTAACCAAATTACTAGGAATAACTTTTGATAACTTAAGTTATAGTCAACGGGTTTAATTGGGGTCTAGTTACGCATCGCTTATTCAAGATGATCCTCGGGGTAATTGAAACTAACTAGCATCATTGAGGTTCTAGGTTTAACATACCTAGGGTTACACACATCATTTGGTATCAGAGCTTTAACTTCTTAAATCAAGTAAATTCTATCCTTTTCTTTAATTTGTCTATTGTTCTTTTCCATAATCGTCTGTTGTTGTTTTTTTTTTTTTTCCATAGCCATCCATTATTGTTTTTCATATTCGTCTGTTGTTCTTTCCATATTCATATAAAAAAAATTCTATTGTTCTTTTCCATATTCATCTATTATTCTCTTCCATATTCATATCTAAAAAACAATTCGTATAAAAAAAATATGTTCTTTTCCATATTAGTCTATTGTCTTTTCCACATTCATAGACAAAAGTCATATATATATATATATATATATATATAAAAGCAAATTTCATACTTGTTCGATCATTACAATCCATTAAGGTCAATAGTATTTAGGTTTTCTTGAACAATCAATTGTGTTCAATTCATAACTTATCTACAAAAAAAAAAAAAATCAAATCCAGTTGCAAAAGAAAGAATCAAGAACTGAAATTCAAAAAAGAAAAAAGGAATTTGGCCTTGAAAGAATTACAATTGCCAAAATCACAAGATAGCTTCTTGAATTGTCAATTATATAATTGGCTGAGTCAATTCACTTTCCATATCAATTGTTTCCAATTCCAACCGTGATAGATGCTTTGTGATTTCTAAATTGTACATCCGAAAATTACATTCCATAATCATTCATTGTGTTTCAGTGCAAATTATATCCTTTTGTATTTGATTACATATCTTTTCAGTGGTGAATCTTTTCTATATCGATTAGATTATGTAGTTGGTCTTCCTTCATTCACGTGACTTAAGCCAATAGTAATCATTAGTGTTGACTTAGTAATTTGAGTTTAAGAGTTCTAAATTGAGTTCCTAGCAAAAGAATTACAAAAAGTAGGTAGTGAGATCATATTTTGTGAGAGATATACACGAGTGGAATTGTGAGCATATTATTTGTGAGCAATACACAAGTGAGTGTGAGGAACATACTTATATATTTTTTGTAATTGTGATCGTAACATGCTGTAAATTATTAGAATTATGTCGGGAAAAAACATTAATGGAGGAGAAAGTTGAGTGATGCTTGAGGAATTGATGGGGGAGATGAAGAGGATCCTAACGAGTGAGCTAAAGTAGATCCATGACAAGATGGATAGGATGGAAAGGAGTAGGGAACCGTCTAGCAGTACCACTGTCAGGCGAGGAGTAGGTAAATATAATAGGGGAGGAGTTAGGATGGACGAAGAAGAGGAATCTGATTTTAGAGATTACCAACACATGAGGGATAGGGGAAGTATCTAGAGGCGTGATAGTAATTTATGGAGTATTAAGCTGAAAATCCCAACTTTTTAAGGAAAAAATGATTCGGAATTATATTTAGAATGAGAGAGGAAGATGGATTATGTCTTTGAATTTCACAACTACAATAAGGAGAAAAAGATCAAATTAGCCGCAGTAGAGTTTTCAGATTACGCTAGTGTATAGTAGGATCAATTGGTGCGTAATAGGCGCAGATATGGAGAGTGACCTGTTAGCACTTGGGAGGAGATGAAAACGATCATGCAAAAGTGTTTTATGTCACTATCATAGGGACTTACTTAAGAAAGTCCAAGGTTTGACTCAGAGAAATAATAGAGTAGAGGATTATTACAAAGAGTTGGAGATGGCCATGATTAGGGTAAGAATTGAGGAAGAGGATGAGGCCACTATGGCTAGATTCATCAACTGATTAAATCAAGAGATAGTTGATGTAGTAGATATTCACCATTACTTAGATATGGAAGAGTTACTGCATAGAGCTATTAAAGTAGAGTAGTAGCTAAAATACAGGAGTGAGCAAAGAACTAGCTCGACTTCCAAAACTCCATGGAAATTCACGTGGAAGAGAAACTCCACCGATTCAAAGCCTAAGGAGGACGTAAGGGCTAAGAATCTAGTTTCTGCACCTAAGGGAAAGACTGACACTAAACCCCCTTCGAAGACGAGAGATATAAAGTGTTTTAGGTGTTAGGGATTTGGGCACATTACATCCCAATGTCCAAATCAGAGGGCTATGATTATCAATGACAGTGGGGATGTAGAGAGCGTGAGCTCTAAGGATGAGGAGGAGGAGTCATCACAAGAGTATGAGGATGTTGACTTAAAGGGACCTGTGAGTGGCGAGTTGTATGTTACGAAGAGAGTGCTTAGTGTACAACCTTAGGAGGATGGTGAGAGGATCCAGTGTGAACATATTTTTCATACATGGTGTCATATGCAGGGTAAAGTATGTAGCTTGATAATCGATAGTGGCAGCTACACTAATGTTGCTAGCACTTTAGTAGTAGAAAAGATGCAATTGAAGGTAATGAAGCATCCTAGACCATATCGATTGCAGTGGTTGAGTGATTGTGAGGAGGTTAAGGTGACCAAGCAGGTACTTATAGCCTACTCTATAGGAAGCTTCAAAGACAAGGTTATGTGTGATGTGATAACTATGTAGGCTAGCCACATCTTCTTAGGGCAACCTTGGCAGTTTGATAAGAAGGTTATGTACGATGAGTACAAGAACCAATATTCTTTTGTTTTAAACAAAAGGAAAGTGGTTTTCATGCCTTAGAAGCCATAGGAAGCTAGTGAAGATCATATGAGAATTGCAAAGGAATTCAGGGAAAAACACTTGAGTGCACGTGAGAAAAATAAAACAAGCGAAAAACAAACACTTGTGAGCAAAGAGGGCAAATAGACACAAACACCGAGAGCAGAGGGAATGGTAAGGAAGAGTGAGGTTAAGAGTGCAATGATGGCAAAACAAAAATTACTTGTACTTTTGTACAAGGATTTATATTTTTCTAGTACTAACATTAACCCTTCTATGCCTAGTGTTGTTGTTTCTTTGTTGTAGGAATTCGAAGACTTGTTCTCTAAAAAAGTGCCGTAAAGATTACCCCCTCTATGAAGGATAGAACATCAAATTGATTTCATGTCAGGTGCTTCCATTCCAAACCGGCCAGCATATAGAACTAATCCAAAGGAAGCCAACGAAATTCAGAAACAAGTGGATGGGCTGATGGAAAAAGGGTTCATGCGAGAAATTCTGAGCCCATGCTCAGTTCTAAAGATCTTAGTGCCCAAGAAGGATGGGATGTGGCATATGTGCATAGATTGCAAGGCGATCAACAAAATCACAATTAAGTATAAACATCCCATTCTTAGATTAGATGACATGCTTGATGAGTTGTATGGTGCATGCTTATTTTCAAAAATTGACCTTAAAAACGGCTATTACCAAATTCGTATGAAAGAGTGTGATGAGTGGAAAACTTCCTTTAAAACCAAACATAGACTGTATGAATGGATGGTAATGTCTTTTGGGTTAACTAATGCACCTAGTACCTTCATGAGATTAATGAATCATGTATTGCATCCATTCCTAGGAAAATTTGTTGTAATTTATTTTAATGATATCTTGATATACAACAAGACTTTGGATGATCATGTATAACATTTGCAAAGTATTTTTACTATTTTAAGGGAAAACCAATTATATGTCAACTTGAAAAAGTGCATGTTTTGTATGGAATTTGTGGTTTTCCTTGGTTTTGTTGTAGGAGTAGATGGAATAGCTATAGATGATGAGAAAGTGAAGGCAATCCGAGATTGGCCAACATCCTAGAACGCCAATGATGTCAAGAGCCTCCACGGTCTAGCTAGTTTCTACAAGCGATTCGTGAGAGACTTTAGCTCCATTGCTACTCCATTAAATGATTTGGTGAATAAGAATGTCGAATTCCAATGGACCGAAATACATGAGCAAGCATTCTAGACATTAAAAGGTAAGTTAACTAACACTCTTTTATTAGTATTACCAAATTTTGATAAGGTTTTTGAGATCGAATGTGATGCTTCTTAGAAAGGTATTGGTGGTGTTTTAATGCAAGATTCTAAACCAATACCCTATTTCAGTGAGAAACTCTAAGGTGTTGCGTTAAACTATCTGGTATATGATAACGAGTTGTATGCCCTGGTGAGAACGTTGCAAGCATGACAGCATTACTTATGGCTTAAGGAGTTCATCATCCATTCTGATCATGAGATCTTGAAGTACCTAAAGATGTAGGGAAAGCTAAACAAGAAGCACGCCAAGTGGTTAGAGTTTATTGAAACCTTTCCATATGTCATCAACTACAAGCAAGGTAAGGAAAAATGTGGTGGTAGACGCCCTTTCTAGGAGATATTCTTTACTAACCTCTTTACATACTAAATTGCTTAGGTTTGAAAGTATGAAAGAATTATATGAACATGATGCTGATTTTAATCAAATTTGGTCTGCTTGTTCTGAAAGCGGGTATGGGGACTACTATAGGCATAAGGGATATTTGTTTAGGAAAGATAAATTATGTGTGCCTATGAATTCCATACGTGAATTGCTAATGAGGGAGATGCATGGGAGCGGTCTCATAGGACATTTTAGAGTAAATAAAATTTTAGATATCTTACATGAACATTTTTACTAGCCTAAGATGAGATATAATGTATAACTTGTGTGTGACAAGTGCATTGCATGTAGGAAGTTTAAGTTTAAAATCATGCCCCATGGGGAGTATCTTCCCTTACCTATGCCTAGTCAGCCTTGGACTAACATTTCCATGGATTCTATATTAAGTTTTCCTAGATCTCAGAATGGTAAAGATAGCATATTTGTTGTTGTCAATAGGTTTAGTAAAATGGCTCACTTTATTGCCCATTCTAAAACTAATGATGCTCGACATGTAGCTGATTTATTCTTTAGGAAGATCGTTAGATTGCATGGTTTACCTAACTCTATCATTAGTGATAGAGATGTGAAGTTTTTGAGCCACTTTTGGTGGACCTTATGGAATAGGCTAGGCACTAAATTACTGTTTTCCACTGTGGCACATCCTCAAATAGATGGACAAACAAAAGTTGTTAATAGGACACTTTCCACATTGCTACGTGTTGTGATTGATAAAAATTTGAAGCAATGGGAAACATGTTTGCCTCATGTAGAGTTTGCATATAATAGAACTATACATTCTTTTACATCATACTCTCCATTTGAGGTTATGTATGGATTTAATCCCTTAACTCCATTAGATATATTGCCTTTACCTACTAAAGAGTTTGTTGATCTTGATGGTACAAAGAATGCAAAATTTGTTAGGGATTTACATATGTAGGTACGGGCTAACATTGAAAAGAAGAATGAACACCATGCCCGACAAGCAAATAAAGGACATGTCAAAGCTATATTTCAGCCTAGTGATTGGGTTTGGGTACATCTAAGGAAGGAACATTTTGCTGAACAACATAAATCTAAGTTGCATCCTAGGGGCGATAGACCTTTCCAAGTGGTAGAGCGCATCAATAACAATGCTTATAAGATAGATCTACCAGGCCACTATGGTAACGTTAGTGCTACCTTTAATATTTTTTATCTTACTCTTTATGATGCAAGTGATTCGATGATGAATCTTTTCGAGAAAAGAGGAAATGATGAGGATCAACTAGCATCACAAAGGAAGAAACCAAAATCTCATAATCCATTACATGGTATTGGAGGCCCGATGACCCAAGCTAGAGCTAAAAGGATGAATGAAGCTCTACAAGGACTAGTCATGGACTGGCAGGCTTGGGAATCAAGCTACACGGATAGAAAACATACATGTGTCAACTTGATTCACGTGACCATGGAACGATGAAATATTTTGGGAATATTATATATTTGTGTGGACAATACATTAGATGTTACATTCGGTTTTGTTATTATTTGTTGGTTTGTTTTCCATGTTATTTAATTGCCTACTTGGTCACACAAGAATAAGGATAGAATAGTTAACTTAAGATTTCCATATTGTGTTAGGTTTTTTCCATATTGTATTCGTGTGCTATGTATACCATGCTAGGAGCCGACTAAAGGACAACTTTGATATATGAAAACACATCTTTTTCGTGAGATACGAAATACCTCTTTTTGTTTTTTTGAAAAAGAACTTTTCCATATAATTCTTAACTAAATTACTAGGAATAACTTTTGGTAACATAGGTTACAGTCAACAGGTTTGATTGGGGTTTAGTTACGCATCGCTTATTCAAGGCGATCTTCGGGGTAATTGAAACCAACTAGCATCATTAGGGTTCTAGGTTTAACATA